>OX359285.1:5051730-5174230 GCA_947179155.2 Hedera helix | reverse complement strand
TATGAATACATATATATACCTAAAATGTGCTTGTTAGCCAAATAAAAAGATGAGTAATTAATACTCAACAAAACTAATAAAGTAATTAGTTTTAATATAAAGTAAGAAGGAATATTGTAAAATATAATTAATTAGGTTAATTATATTAGTTATGAGTCCAAGTAATTTAATTACTACTAGTGGACTAGCCCAAAAGGATTATATGTGTTAGCCCAATATGGGAATACTTGCATGAATGGGGTATTTAAATAAGAGAGCCCAATGGAAGGTAAGCTATGTAGCCCAAACTTTTAAAAGTCCAATGTTGGTCAAAGTGTGGGGAAATACTATTGAGTGTAGAGAATTAACTAATGTAGGGTTAATTGAATAACCCTAGTTGGTAGACAAGAGAGAGCATTAACCAAATGTTGGTTAATTGCTAGGTGAATAAATATGGTGATGAGAATTAACCATGTATTAGTTAATTGTGTAACCCAATGTAGGAATAACTATATGGGTATGGGTAATTATATTATAAACCCAAGTTAATGATAAAAGGTAGTTAATGAATTTAATTTAATCAAGTCAAAGTACTTGTATTAATGTGTTTTAGAGTTTTGAAAATTAGCACTACCGCCGCAGCGGTAGGTTTCACCGCCGCAGCGGTGAAACTCTCTAGAAAGTAAAATTTGAACTACCGCCGCAGCGGTAGTAATCACCGCCGCAGCGGTGGAACAAAATGTTGAAAATTAATAAGAGTGCTTGTATGTATGAGCATTATTAGGGTTTTAATAAATTAAACCCAAACTATGTTAAGTGTTAGTGTTTTGTAAACTAACTCAATTAGAGGTCCAATGGACTTATAGCTAGCAAATCTAATTGGATTATGTAATTAGATTAATGTGTTTATTTAATGAGGTAATTGGATTATATTATAAATCCAAATGAGGTTTTGAACTAGGTCTAATAAATTAACCTAGTAATTCTTGTAATTAATTTAACATTGATTCAAGTTACAATTAATCAAGCCCAATGCTTGTTTTAATTAAATGTGACATAGGGTATTTAATGTTAGCCCAATGTGATAAATATATTGAGCCCAAACAAATTAAATGGATGAGCCCAATATATTAAATTCTAAAGTCCAATGTGGAGCCCAAATGATAGTCAAAATTGGTCAACAATTGATCATAGGTGTATATATGTATATAGATGTATATATGTCTATTAAATGAAGAAAAAATAAAGCAAAAATGGAGAAATAAAAGGCCATTTGCTGAGATTTAGAGGGGCCCACTTGGGGTGGCTTGATGTGCTTGGTTGCTTCACTTGTACACAATATCAAAGTGGTTCACCAACCCTAGTCAATCACCTAGTCATTCCATATGTCTATCAATTGGTCATTCAACCAATAGTAATCTAGTTTAAGCTTCTAATTGCACCAATGTTGGTTGATTAAGAAGTTAATGAAGTTCTCCTAGAGTTCTATAAATAGAAATCACCAACACATGAGCAATGTTGGTCATTTCTATGCTTGTTGGTATTTTTAGAGAGAGGAAGAAATTCTAGAGAGAAGGGAGAGCATTGTTGGAGATTTCCACCAAGGAGATTGCTAGAGGATGATCAAGGTGGAGTCACAAGCCAAGATCATAGTCAAGTGATGAAGAACATCCAAGATCAAGAGGTTTAAAAGTGATCTAACATTCACCTATTTCATTTTTATAGTCTATATAAGTTTTAATCGGTCAAAATATATTTTTAACCGATCAAAAGTTATTTTGATGCTCTAGAAGTCTAAATCTATGATATATAGGTAGATTCATGGTTTACTATGTTTAAAACAAGTATTGGTATATGTGGTATGCAAATAAATGGAAGAAAATTCCATATTGCAATTTACCGGTAAAACCCTAAAGGGTTCGATCTTTAAATTTCGTGTCAAACGTTTTTAAAAATGTGATCAAACCATGAAATATTGTAAAACAAGAAGTTAGAAAGACAACAACACTAAGTTGGTGTCATTTGGAGGTGTAGAGTTTATTTTATTCAAGATTGAACAATTAAAACCAAGGATTTGTGATTTTAGTTTTCACTTTGTCCTTGTGAGCCGTTTTTAGTCCAGTTCCGTTCGGAAATTTGGATTTGTGATATGAAGAGAAATTGTAGAGGTGGAAATTCTGATGAGAATGGACTCAAGAATCACCCCAAAATGTTTTAAAATGAAGAAGTTATGGCTGTCGGAGCGTCGGAGGGTCGGGCAGTCCCCAAATTAGGTTTTCGAAAATTTGTACTACCGCCGCAGCGGTGGAAACCACCGCCGCAGCGGTCAAACATTCTGCCAGTAACGTGTTTTAGTGGTCCGGGTCGGGTCGGGTCGGTCCGGATTGAATTTTTAGTGGAAATTTAAGTTGAAATACATGTAAAATGAATGTATTTGAATACCAAACCTATTTATGTAGAGTTTATTAGTAACTTAATGGTATCCAAATGTATAAAATAAAGACTAAAGTTAACACAATTAAAAAGTTAACTATTGGTAATATTTGAAGAATATTAAAATATTATTAAATGATGAATAATATTAGTATAAGATTAAAAGGTTATTAAATGTGTAATAACATTTGTATATGATGAAAATGTTCTTAAATAATTAATGACATTATTAAATAAGTAAAATATTATTAAATGGTTAATAATATTAATAAGTGATTAAAATATTATTAAATGGTTAATAATATTAAGAAGTGATTAAAATATTATTAAATGGTTAATAATATTAATAAGTGAGTAAAATATTATTAAATGGTTAATAATATTAAGAAGTGATTAAAATATTATTAAATGGTTAATAATATTAATAAGTGAGTAAAATATTATTAAATGGTTAATAATATTAAGAAGTGATTAAAATATTATTAAATGGTTAATAATATTAATAAGTGAGTAAAATATTATTAAATGGTTAATAATATTAATAAGTGATTAAAATATTATTAAATGGTTAATAATATTAAGAAGTGATTAAAATATTATTAAATGGTTAATAATATTAATAAGTGATTAAAATATTATTAAATGGTTAATAATATTTAAACGTAGTTGTATATTATCAAAGGTAGATAATATTTTGAGGTATTTGGTACATTATTAATGTCCAAATCATTAAGTTATGTAAAAGAAGAAAGTTTAATTGAATTAAACAAATGTAAATAGTCCATTTGTGACTAATTTAGACAACTTATGAAAAGTGGGTCGTACGAAGATTTTATAAAGAAAACGTAAGCTGGTTAAGCATGCCTGATATGTCCAAACTGTATTTGGACTAGGGTTTTGTCCGGAACTTAAGGGTTCGTTTGACGGACATCTTAAGAGTTAATAATTTGAAGTTAAGGTCTTAAGTTAAGACTAATTAAAAGTCCTGGTAGCTAATGATTATGTCAATTTGTAATATAAATTGTAGGTTGAGCAAATGACGCAAATAAGCGTAAATGGTAGAAGCGACCAGGCAAGTTTTTCAGAACTTGCTCTTATGTGCCTTAACATGCTATGATGTGATATTAAATTGTTAATAGAAAGATATTGATGATAATTGTGATATACATGAGGTATGATTACATGCAGATTATGTATAAATATGAAACATGAATTGCTAGATGTTATATGTGAGGCATGAGCAGTATGACATAAACTGAAATGCATGAAAAACATGATGTAAGTATAAATGGCAGAGTATATGTGAAGCATGTAATGTGTTATGTGTAACTATTAAACTTGTTGAGCCGTCGTGCTCACTCTTGCTTAAACCAACATTTTCAGATAGTACAAGTATTTGAAGTCTTGATAAGGATCAAGAAACAGGAATGCATATTATATTCACTGAAGGTCTAGCACGACCACGGTAGATATCAGTCCGAATTGGACAGGTAAATGATTGTGTAGTATAAGACTTTAGTTGGTATGTATTATGAGTCTTAGATACTCAAATTGATTGTAATAAAATGTCGTATCATGTATGATATTGAGACATACTAGGAATGTATAAAGATTTCGATTCTGGAATAGAAAGAGATGTTGTGAAATTGCAAATAAATGATTATTTAGCAATTATAATATTGTTGTAATTCATGAACAATAAGGAAAAGGTTGTACTCGTGTTGAACCAGATTCGAGGTTCAAGGAACCCGGATTCGGGGTCGTCACAATACTAATAACAATAACAACAACAATAACAATAACAATAACAATAACAATAACAATAACAATAACAATAACAATAACAATAACAATAACAACAATAATAATAATAATAATAATAATAATAATAATAATACTACTACTACTACTACTACTACTACTACTACTACTACTAATAATAATAATAATAATAATAATAATACTAATAATAATAATAATAAATTATAAAAAAAATTGCACATAAACAACATGGGTCACCCTTTTAACATTGACGCCATTTTTCTGTTTTTCGGGTATTACGGTCTTTATATTTTCACATGCAAATTGATTTGAGTGGAAAATCACATGGACGATTCAGATTCATTCTAATTGATTTGTAAGATATTTTAGGTTGCAAAAAGTCTTTAAGTAATAGAGTATTTTTGAAATTTCAATCTACGCCATGCTTTCAGACACGGGCAATTACGTGTCATCTCTTTGGTGTTTTTGCGGGTTATATCGAGAGCAACTATTTGTAGTAGGCTCTGACTCATGGTATGAGAATCTTTTATCCAATTACAAGAAAAAATATAGAGGAAAAAATGTTATGGTGATGCGATTTAGTTGGTGTTATGACAATACTTTTTTGTTTGGATTTAGAGTGCTCATTTTATACTTTTGAGTATATACACAAAAGTTTTTCTTTTTCTTTTTATATTTTTTTTCCCTCTCATTGGATCCCACAAAATGACTTGCAATACTACCATTTTTTCACAGAAAAATATTGTTCATGGATCATATTGATCGATGGTTAGAGATACTGGAGGCAAATAATTGCTGTCAAACTTCTCATTCCGTTTTGTCAATAAAGAAAAGGTTTGTGGGATACCCAAAAACACTATATTACATAAATTTGAGCCCGTTATTATCAATCAATTAATTGCTCATCAAACCTACCAAGAACTAATTTTAAGTTAGGAATGAATAGCACACTAATGTTTACCTAAGAAAGAAATTATGATTGGATTGAGTATCAATCTTTTTGTATTAATGGTTGGACTCTTAGTTCAATTATAGAACTGAAAGTACACAACAGTTTTAAATTTTTCTATATAAAAATATTAGATACAGTACTCAACTGTTATATTAGTTGCACCGTGCCTTCAGGCACGGGTTATCCCTAGTATATATATATACACACACATACGTACGTACCTTATATTGATCCATAATAGATTTTTTTTAATCACAACTGTTCATAAGTAGTTAATTCATTAATTATTTTAAAAAATAATGTAAATTAGATTATTATTTAGTTTAAAAATATTATAAAGAGATACATATATTGAGTGTATATGAGTCATATGGATTTAAAATTTGATTAACAAAGTTTTAAATTTTCAATTTGATCCCATATAATAACAAAATAATAAAATTTGAGTGTAGTCAATTTATATATAATACTAAAAAAATTTAAAAATTTTCTTACATTATAAAGTAATTATTTTTTTTAGTGGAGTTAATTGACCCTACAACTTTCCATGTAGCTTCGTTCCTCGGTGAAAATAATATGTTGATTTGGACGTTTATATTCAATTCAAACATATGACCAAACACTATAGTCAGATTTTAAAATAAATACCTGATTTAAAAATAAGAAACTGAAAAATCAAAGATAAAGATAATTAAGGGATAGAAAGTAACAAAACAAGCCTGGATATGTGCTTTTTATTCTCTTTTAACTAGGACTCTTTGTTGTACTCGATCTCCAACACTTCCCAAATCACTCCACTATAAATATTACACATACATATACATCCACCGTCAATATATATATATATATATATATATATATATATATATATATATATATATTTTTTCTGATAATGCATCGTCAATATTTTTATTCTTTCTCTTCCTATATATACATACAAGTTAATTGACCCTACAACTCTCCATGTAGCTTCGTCTCTGGGTGAAAATAATATGTTGATTTGGACGTTTATATTCAATTCAAACATATGACCAAACACTATAGTCAGATTTTAAAATAAATACCTGATTTAAAATAAGAAACTGAAAAATCAAAGATAGAGATAATTAAGGGATAGAACGTAACAAAACAAGCCTGGATATGTGCTTTTTATTCTCTTTTAACTAGGACTCTTTGTTATACTCGATCTCCAACACTTCCCAAATCACTCCACTATAAATATTACACATACATATACATCCATCGTCAATATTTTTATTCTTTCTCTTCCTATATATACATACATATATTATATATATGATTCAAGAGCTTCTGGTTAGCGCTAGCTCCCTCTAAGAAAAGCTAAAGCCAAAGGTTTAATTCTCTCAAAATTAATTATGGAAGGAAGCAAATCATCAGGAATTAGAGGTAATATATGTGTGTGTGTGTGTGTGTGTATTTATTACTATTATCGGGGTCAAACCAAGTTCTTCAATTTAATATATCTTGCTGCATGCATTTAGATCATCCGTTCGTTGATGTATGACTTAATTCAATTAATTATGTTTCAGGATTTACACGATAAATATTGTAGACATATTTTCTGTATAATTATCCATTTAATTTATTTTTTTTCCATATAATTCCTTTATATATAATAGGGGTTAAATAACTTTTTCTTCACTGTACTGAATACTTATTTACATATGCATTATTGAACTAATTTATTTTACAATCGCATCACTGTACTAAAAATTCTTTACAAAAATTAAATTTTTTGTCCAAGTCCGTTAAAAGTTAACGGACTGCTTACGTGGCATGTCACGTGGCACATCATGTCATTAATTTAACATATAAAATATGACGTGACATGATGTGACGTGCCACGTAAGCTGTCTGTTAATTTTAATATACTTGAACGAAAAATTCAATTTTTGCAACAAAAAAAAAATTAGTACAGTGATGCGATTATAAAAAAAATCAATTATACTACGTGGCATGTCACGTGACACACCATGTCATTAATTTAACATATAAAATATGACAATCTGTTAACTTTTAACATACTTAAACGATAAATTAATTTTTATAAAAAAAAATTAGTACAATAAAAAAATCAGTTAGATACATATTATGCAAATTGGTGTTCGCTAGAGTGAGAAAAAAGTGATTTAGCTATTTTTACATTTTTTTATATTAGATTCATTTGTAATCCTCATAACTTATATAGAGTAGAAGTCACACTGAATTGAGTAGAATTGAATTGATTTTAATTAGTCTCGAAATATAATATTAAAAATGATATATTTTAAAAATGTATGACTAATAAACTTTAACATTAAAGAGAGAGAGAGAGAGAGAGAGAGAGAGAGAGAGAGAGAGAGAGAGAGAGAGAGAGAGAGAGAGAGAGAGAGAATAAAACATCATTTCTGGAAAGAAGCAATATTATTAGTTAGCGATCTATATGTGAAACCAAAAAGTTACAGTCCCACTATATATTATTTTGTCACAGTTTCTCAATGGAATAGTTTAGAAGTTTCACATAAATGTAAAAAAATGGAAAATGTAATTCTTTTGTTCTATTTAGGATTGAAAAGATTGATCAAATCTATTATGCAGCCAATTGAATTACTTAATATATATTTTTGTATTTGAATTAAGATTAGTCTAATTAATATATATATGTTATATTGTATTCATGTACGTATATCTATTAATTTTGTTTTTATGAATGGCATACGCATGTAGCTATGGCTAGTGATGACAGGATGGTTGCAATCAAGGTGGTTCTATGCTGGTTGTGTGTGTGTGGCTTTGGTGTTGGACTTATGATGTATGTTGCTGGAGGCGTCATCAAGAATTACATCAAGTACCATGAGCCATCAGTGTACATATTTATTTTTTGGCTAATTCTCTTGGGCCTCTGCTGCCTCTGTATTATTCTTTTTACTGGTGGCGCCTTTCTCGCCATCTACTTCCGACTTCATGAACGCCACACTACCACTACCACTACATCTGACAAGGATGCCAATGCCGAAACTCAACTTCACCATGAGGTCTAATTTTCCAAGTTCTTACATTTACTATTTTGGTATAATAAAGTTAAATTGTAATTAATATAAAATTAAGTATTAAATAAAATAAATTAGCATACGATTCTTTTTAATTTCTCTTTATTATTTATGATCATATGTAATAAACTCTTATTTTTTATATATATATATATATATATATATATATATATATATATATATATCCTCTCTCTTGTCGACAAACTTAGTTTTGTTGCAACAATTATAAGTTCTGTGTTCAGATCAATCAATTGAAGATATATTCATTCATACATATGGAGTTTAATCAATAATCTATTTGCTTATATTTGTCCCACCCCTTACCTCCAATTATTAAATCACACTTACTTTGATTATACGCATCATTCAATTCTTTCATGTAGTGTAAGCATATGTACTTCGTCGTTTTGTGATAATTTGATCTAATTATGTTATTTTCAAATTAAACCTCTTTTTTCCCGACCCAAAATTTAATTCACAAAATTAGATCCTTAAAACACCTTCTTTTTTTCTTCCTTTTTTTAATGTATAGTTAGTCACCCGTTGGCCACCCCCTCAATCTTTGATCCCACTCTTCAAGTTCCATATATCTTTAGAGTTAAAATATAATAACACACCTCTCTTTTTCAAAATTAAAAATATAGTTTTTTTTTAAAATTTGTTTCAAAATTAAAAATATATTTTTACTTTAGAATTATAAATAACATAATGTTCCTTTTATTTTAGGATTATAAGTGACATAATATTCTTAATTTTTTATTATCATTTTAATATCAAACTCCCACAACTGAATTTATAACTAATACGAAGGCTAGCTATATTTTTGAATATAAATTATATCACTAAAAGTCGTCATTTAAAAATATATCTCTAATTTTGGAATGAAGAGAGTATAATTTAAATGACGTTTACATAATTTATTATTTAAAAATTATATTAATCATATTAATTTTGATGTAAAAATATTTCATATCAACTATGAAAAAGTCAAAATTAATTTTATATGTTGGGGTTGGGGGATGGACCATTTCTTCATTTTATGTCATTTTCAATTTAGGAACTTGTACGATTGTATATGAGGGAGGATGAGGTGGAGAATTAAGGAGAGCCTAGCTTTGCTGTCCAAAATTAACTATCACGGCTACGATAATAAGTGATGTACTCTTCCATAGTTAAAAAGATGATTTAAATATATTTTTATATAAATTAAAAAAAATAGATTAAAGATTTATTTTTAAAAAAAAATTATCTTCAACGGAACAGAAGATTATATAAAGTGGAATATTTTTATTTTTTACTTATACTAATGGGCCCCATAAATAACATACTCAAAAATGAAGAACCGATTTTATTTTGAGTATCGTCAAGAAAAAAAAGAGAACATATATAAATATCGATAAAAAGTATCGTGAAGAAAAAAAAGAAAAAAACATATATAAATATCGATAAAAAAAAGTTCACTGATCATACTAACTAAAATAGATAAAAAAAAAAAAAACTTAAATTACAAAATTACTCTTAAATTATCAAAATAAATAAATCTTATACAACACAATTACCTTAAATTTGTCAATAAAAACTTTGGAAACTCTTTTATATTATGTAACAAGACATTAATGTAACTTTTTATACAAATATATTTTCTAAAAATTTACATTTAAGAATGTTTCATTTCACCGCTTAAATTTCCATCTATTTTATTAGTTACGATCACTCATACATTCACTATTCTTTTCCATCTATTTTATTTGTACCAATCTTTTGGATCCGGATAAGTACTGTATTCTATAATAAATTACGGCGGATAGTGTATTCAGTTGAATAATACTTCTTTTTTTCGCCAAAGGTGCCATTTTTTTATTTATGATAATTATATATTTATATATGATAATAGTGTAAACTAACATAATGTGTTTAAAATTATTATCGTAAATCAAACTAGCAATTTATTATTTTTTTGGAATAGATATGACACACAAATATTACATTTGCAAATTTTAAAATTAAGAGCAATGTTTATTCAAATATGTAACTTATCATCAACCCTAAACTCCATTCATCTATATTATCAATAGCAAATTTTACAAATAAGATTATGACGACCAATTGTATGATTCGAGAAAAGGAAAGGAAAAAAAAAAAGAGATAGTCCATGTTAACGCTAAATTTTGTACCAAATAAAAATGACACCAACACAAATAAATCGTAGGAAATTAATGCAAGAACATAAAAGATTTTAGGTGAAAATTCAATTGGGAGAAAACCACGGAGAGAAAGAAGAATTCACTAGTATAATTGTTGTATTTACAGATTTCTCTAAAATAATGAAGAGCCTGAGTGCTGAAAAATAATGGTTATGTATGTAGTAGATATTGTGTCCTTCAATCCTTCATGTAGTACGATATTTATAGATATCATGTTTATCCGAAACCAATTAGAAGTAGGAATCTTTTTTTCAAATCTCCTTATAACTGTAATTACAAATTCCTTCCCAAATTAAATTTCTTTATCTCCCCTAAATAAGGAAACAATATCTTAACCCAATAAGGATACTTCCGTTTAAACCAAATCCACACACAAAATTGGGCCTAACTTTTACCCAGCCCATAACAAGCTAACTGACACCTCAGCCCAATTTAGAAATATTCATATCCCAACATGCCCCCCCCCCCCCCCCCCACTCTCCTGTTTTAAGAGCCTTAAATAGGATAGTAATTCAAATAATCAAATTCCCTCGTACATTGAATACATCCAAACATCGCTTAGCTCTTGCACGACCATCATTACTCCATCACATCCCCCCAAACGTGTCGTCTTTTGAACTTCGTGGGCCCTATTTCCTCAATAAAACCATCCCTATCTCACCATTTTATTTCCACAAATCTTCAGTTTCGGCGTCTTCTAGTTCCTTCAAAAAATCTCATGAAATCTCTTTGAATCTCCAAAACTCATGGCTACCCAAGGTAAAGCATCTTCTTCTTCCCAAGACCCAGACAACCGCCCTCTTCCATTCCATATAGAGAAAGAAAATCAAATTCGCCAAAAATATAAGGATTTTTGGGTAACAAACACCCTTTTTACAATCACTACCGCCCAACTCAACTCCATCCGCTATGAATACTAGATCTCCTTGCAGTACGAGCTCTAAGCCCCCAAACCCCATGAAATGATGTATTAGCAACTTAAAGGGGCTGGATAGGAGTACCTACCTGGACCCTAAAACACAGCGCCCGATTTATATCAAAATTTTTAGGTTTCATAGGAATCGGGTTTTTCCAGTTAGTACCCAATTCATACACCAACCTAATTTGCTTCATTGCCCATTGTAAGGATCAGAACGTCGATCCGACCTTGGATCTATTTCTGAACTACTTCAAACTGATCAATTCTAAAGAAAAAGGGTTTAAAGTCCTGACCTGATATGCTAATCGGAAAGTATGGGTAACCACTCCTTCGAGCAACAAAAGATAACACTTATCCTGGTTCTTTCTTTGGGCCACCGACACCCGACTCCTACAACCTTGGGGGGAACCAAGCAAGAGCTCCTTAGGTTTTGACCATATCGAGGAAGTACGCGAGGCCGACCTTAAAAAACTCCTTTCCTCCATGCCGACCTTGGTTGATCAACCTCCTTAGCGACCCCGACTGGTTGTTTCTTCACGGAAGTAAGTACCTAACTTGTCCTAAAATGCTTGATCCGATTAGTCTCCTAACTTTAACTCTCTTCTGTACAGTAGTACTCTTTCAAAATTCGGAAGAAAACCCAACCTGCCGAACTTCGGATGCTCAAAGACAACCACAAGAAGGCCCAATCTTTATCCCATCATAAACCTCTTCGGAGGAATCTGATCCACCTACCGAACCGCTAGTCCAAAGACTGAAAGCTACCTCATCCTCCACAGCCTCAGAAAAGACACAAGTCTACTCTTCTGGGCCGACCCCCAAAAATACCACTTCTACCCCAGCAACTGACCAAACCCCGCCCTTCATCGTATTTGCCCCCAGACTACAAACCCCACTCCATGGACCCAACCCTCATCTTCTTCGACAAATCCTCCACCAAAACTTTACCAATTTCAAAAGGGAAGGGCTCATAAATAATAAAGAAAATAAAGGTCTTCGAGATGTCAAACAAATAACTCAAAACGCATATGAAGGCTAAAAAACCGAATACCTCTGATAGACACATAATTATACATTTTAATATTCCCATTTTTTATTATTTAATATGTTTATTTTATTTAATTAATACATTTTGTGTGTGTGCAGAAAATAGATAAATAATTGAAGTTGAGTTGAAAAAAGAGTTCTAGAAGCTTTCAAAATAATTTTTATTTGGACTCTAATAAAGAGTTAGAAGATTACTATATAGAAGTTGAAGTCAAAAAGAAAAGAAGAGACCAAGTTATTCATAATTAGATTAGGATTCAATTTATTTTCTCTATAAATAAGGGTCTTGTTTTAGAGAGAAGGGGGAGTATTTTATTTTCTTTTTCTTCTTTTAGTTTTCGGTAAAGTAGGGAGTATTACTTTTCTTTTCGTTCACAGCAGCTTCGGTAAAGTTAGGAGTTAGAATCAGGGACTTGTTTTGGTTTACTTTACCATTCTTATTCAATTTAATAAAGTTCTTTACATTATTATTTCATTAGTTTTTACTTTATTTCATGCAATTAATAGTAGTAGTTTTAATTTTGTTTTCCTTTATTATGAATTCCATGGATAGTTAAATTTCTAATATCTAGGATGAAGATGAAATTAAGTATTACATATTAATATTTTCTTTCCATTATGATATTAATGCCTAATTGTTTGTTCCTTCAATTTTACCTTCGAATAATTTGTTTTCGTTCTAAATTAATTGCTAGGTTTTGATAGGTTATTGTCAAGGTATGAGTTTTTTCATAATCCATGCTTGCTCAATGAAGTTTTGATGAGTTATAGTTAATCCTTAAATTTTTATAATCTATGATTGCCCATATTAATTATATGCATCACTATTTTTAAAAGGAAGAAAAAATAATTAAAAAATAATTAAGAAAATGAAGAATTTAATTATTATGTTAGTATTTAGTGGATTCAGATTCCTAGGTAGTTTTTCTCATTATTAGTTTTCGTTATTAGTTTTTAATTTGCATTATTTAGTTAATTAATCATCTCCAACATTTTTTATTTCTAATTTGTTTGGAATATAAATTAAGGGAACATTGAAATTAATTTAGTTTCTGTGATTTGACCTATACTTGTCCGTTCTTCAATTTGACGTTGTGCACTTGCAGTTATTATTTTTATCACATCAAGTTTTTGGCGCCGTTGCCGGAGACTAGATTTAATTTTTTATTCCTTATTTTTTATTTCTTCGAATTTGTTTTTACCACTAATATTTTTATTTTTATTTTTAAGGACTATCGAAGCGGATCGAAGGAGCAAAAACATAGATATTTTGTTGCTGTGCTTTCTTGGTACTTCGTATCTCCATATTTATTAATTTTTTTTAATAAAATAGAAAAAAAATAGTAGTTTAGTTTATTATTTTTAGGTTAAAAACTAATTGCCGCATTCATGTATTCACTCACGTAGAGCACATCCTGCTTAGTTTTTTTTTATAATTTTTTTGTTAAATATAAATTGTGGTGATTGCTAGATAACTGAGGTATGTTAAATTTTTCAATCTTTCGTAATTCACACAGTTTTAGGACATTTTATTTGTTTACAGTTTTTTTTTTTATTTGTGCATTTTTATTTTTAATTTAATATTAAGGGTAAAAACCCGCAACAAGATAAGGTGGGGATTTCATCACCCTTTCTTCGCCCACAAATAACCACACTTTGCATAACTAACTAAATAAAATCAAGTAGACGTTGGTCCCTTGGACTCTTGAGCTCAATTAGGACAAGGGACTCTAAGAGGAGTCTGCGTTTTAAATTAATCAAACTACTGGTGTCTAGCAAGTGGTTCAAAAGATAAACGCCTAAAGAATGTATGGTTACTTAATTCGTCACCGTACCTATGGAGAAACTCCCCGTTCTTACACTTATCTGGCTAGTGGTGTAATTAATTTTGAATTTGGTAGACCTTAAAAAGTAACTTGGAACAGTTATGAGCTGTCTAGATTTTATTTAAGTTGACCTTAGAAGTAGTTTTTATTTTTATTTTCTCTTATTTATTTTGTTGTGCTTAATTTGCTTATTTGTTAGTAGTGCATGCAAAAAGTGTGGCTTAGGGACAAAACATCCCGATTAATGTCAGAATTCACTTTAAAAGATCCCACTTTAAAAATGGAGGTAACACAAACCTTTTCTTTAATGGATCGATGTTATCCTTCCTGTTCTGCCCAACCTTCATGCATCAGTCTACCACCGGTAACTTGTAATAATTTTTAACTTAAACCATATTTTATAAATATGTTACCTAAGTTCACTAGGGTAGAAGATCCATATTTATTCATTCAAAAATTTGAAGAAGTTTGTGCTTTAATAAAAATTCAACAAATGTCTGAAGACTCGATTAGGTTAAGATTGATCACATTCGCTTTAAAAGATAATGCTAAATTCCATAACAACCTGGGAGGGATTTATTGTTACATTTCTAAAAAAATAATTTTCAAATCACAAAACTTCCAAAATTAGGATTGCGATTCATCAATTTTACCAACTTGAAAATGAGCCGTTTTGAAAATATTTTGATAGATTTAAAAATTAGTGTCCACACCATGGAATTGAGAAATGGAGATTGTGTCAAATTTCTTACGAAGGTTTAGACTTTTCCACTAAAACGATTTTAGAGTCAATGTGTCAAGGGGATTTTCTAAATAATGACGAGGAAAGGGCTTGGGAGTTTTTAGAAGACTTAGCAGAAAAAAATCATGCAATGGGAAAGCACTCGAGATACCGATAAACCTAGCTCTTCTAGGGGTATTCATACAATTGACAATTCAGTTGTCACCGAAGCTAAGTTGGCTGGTGTACTTAAAAGACTTGAGGCTTTAGAAACAAGGGGGCCATCACATATAAACCAACTTGAAGATTTTTATCAAGTCAATGCAATGCTTCAAAGACCTAGGAAAGACCCATTCGCACCCACTTATAATCCTGGTTGGAGAAATCATCCTATGTTTGCATAGAACCAAGGACCCTACCCAAATAACTCTTTAAATCAGGTCAACTAGTCTCTAAATCAATCATTTCAACCTTACCAAACGTCGAATCCTGGTCCATATCAAAATTCAAATTCAGCAACTCAATATCCACCAAGGTTTTCTAATAAAAGTGATAAGAGACTTAACACGTTAGAGAAAAATATGGAAATTTTAATGAAATCTCATATCCAAACTAACCAAGCTATATCTCGTTTCGAGGTCCAAATGAGTCAATTGGCCACTATAGTTAGTGAAAGAGAGAAGGGTAAGTTCCCTAGCCAGCCTGAGACTAATCCGAAATTTTCAGTCCCTAATCAAAAACCTTATCATGTCAGTTCACTTGAAAACAATTAAGTAGAAAATAACTGAATCAATCGTGTGAATTTTGTAATCTCTTTAAGGTCTAGAAATTATTTTAACAATTATGCTAGTATTGATAATGAAGAAGAGAAAATTTTAATTGATGAACCAAATAATCCATCTTCAAAATCAGCCCAGCCTGAAAAGCCCACAAAGTTTGAGCCAGTATGCTGATCTACTAAGCAACTGTCAAAGAATGATCAAACCACATCTTCTGAGTCAAATGAAAAAGTCTTTAAACCAAAAGCCCATTTCCCCAAAGACTAATTTCAAACAAGCAGCCAACCCAGTTAGACAAAATTCTAGAAGTGTTCAAACAAGTGAAAATTAATATTCCTCTTCTAGATGTCATTCAACAAGTTCCCTTGTGTGCTAAATGTCTAAAAGATTTGTGCACACACAAACGGACCACTCATGTTCCTAAGAAAGCTTTTCTAACAATCCATGTTAGTTATATCCTGTCATGCTAAGTCCCTGTGAAGTATAAAGACTCCGGTTGTCCTACTATTTCATGCATCATAGGAGATACCTTAATTGAAAAGGTTGTGCTTGATTTAGGAACGAGTGTTAATCTTTTACCATTTTATGTGTATCAAACCTTGGGTTTAGGTGAGTTGAAAAAGACAAGAGTCACACTCCAACTAGCTAATCGTTCACACTTAAACTATCTCTAATCATTTTTCTTCAATTTTCATCATTTACAACTCATTATAAACTTAATTCTTACAATCTCCAAATAAATTTCCACTATCTACAAATGAATTTCTCATTAACATATCTTTATAAGTTCACTCATCTCATTTCTTAGGTATAATTACACATAATACCAAACACTCCATTTCATTTTTATGAAATAGTTTCACACAAAAACATATAAGATCATTTTATTTTATTGCTTGCTTTGAAAACTCATTAAAAGTCCATTTATCTTCAGTTATTCTCGTAAAGAGTTTATCTTTATTCAGTATATTTTTTTCACATAATAATTTTTTATGTATTAAGATTTAATAAGATTTATGCATATATTTTAATTATCAACGGACTCTTCACAAGTCCATTTATTCTTAATCCATCAGATTATACTCCAAGATACTTGTTACCTTAGAGCTATAATCCACTGCTCTGATACCAACTGTAACGCCCCCAAAATCCCCGCACTTTCGCTGCAGCAGACTTTGTGCGTTAAACTCCATACATTTACTAACTTAACCAATGATCTCATAATCATATCGGTTGAATTAGTCTTATTTTAAACTATACATTAAAATTTTCTCTTAAATTTATCCCTGGATCTTAACTTGATCTCGGTCTCATTATTTATACAAGTATCAACTTGTATTTCATCCGTATAAATGGATAACACCATATATAACGGTCCTATTTTAACCTTAAGATTTAAATATTCTATAACTTTACATGTTCCAATATCCACGACATTAAATCAATAGGATGGCTCTTGGGAACAGAGAATCTCGTAGTGAATGTTTGTATCTTCACCCGTGATAAATGTTTGCATCTTTATTCGTGACAAATGGCTGTATCTTTGTTCGGTGCAAAATTTTCTTTTTGTACAGAACATTACCCAACTAGTTAAAACCCTCACTCGAAACACATTTGTTTATAGTGATATCTCTTCATATCAATAATCCTACTTATCTGACATTCAGAATAGTAATAACGAGTTATACTTGTGAGAATCTGAATTTCCAGGATTTTCTTAATAATATTAAATGATAATTTAATTGATAAAATTATCTAGGTTGTTTAAATTAATTATTATTTTATGTGATTTAAGGTATGTGATGAGATTTAATTAGTAAATTAAATCTGTACAGAGATCATGACGAATTGTGTTAATTTAAAATAATTGGAATGTAAATAAATTGTTTAAAAATAATTTATGAAGAATAAAAGAAATTTCTTGTAAAGGCACAATAAAATTATTATGGAAATACGAAAATTATATTTAAATAGTGTTATGTGGTAATGTGATATATATATATATATATATATATATATACATTTGTATATATATATACATTTGTATATATATAAATGTGCATGTTTAATTGATAATTATAAATTTTATTAATTATGGGAATTAAGGGATTAATAATTAAATTAATCTGGAAATTTATGAAAAGTTAATGAGGAAGTTAGTAAAATTAGAAATATTGATTATATAATTAATCAATAATTATGGTGGGGGTTTGGAAATTAATAAAGAAGAAAATTAATTATATAAATTATATAATAATAAATTTTATAATTTATATAAGGAAATTAAAGTGAAATATGAGGAAAATAATAATTATATAACTTATATAGGAATAATTATATAATTTATATAAGAATATTAAATTGAATAAGGTTGGAAGAATTTTTTTATTAATTATATTGGTGTAAAATGGAAATTATGTAATGAGAAAGTAATTATATAATAAATTATATAATTTATATAAGAAAGGTTAGTGTAAATTGTAAAGAAATAAAAATAAATGAGAAAAAGGAACGTTTTAAGTTATTAAAAATTATGGTTATGTATAATGAAATTTTTATGAGGAATAATATTTCGAAAAAGTGAACATGTTAATGCAACATGTTGTTCAAATAATGAAGTGAAAATTTGTGAAAAATATTTTTTATATGTTATATGAATTATTTTATGATTTTTGGAGGTATAAATTACCTCATATAATTACAGGCATGTCATTATGCGTGTACAAAATTTATCAAGAAAAGTACCCAAAAGAGGTATTAAAATTATTTATAAATCATGATATGATTTTTGGTGAATTAAAATAAATATTTTATATACATTATATAAAATATTTATTATACGAAATAATTACGTAATGTGTTTAAAATATTTTTATGCTTCATTTTGTCAAATCCGGAAGTTTCAAGATGGTTCAAAGGCGGTGGAAATTTTTTATGTGCTAACGTAGGTGGTTAGTTGTTGGTATTTAAAAGAAAAAGAAATAAAGAAAAGCATAGAAAAAGAAACACAACACAAATAAAACAACTCTCTCTCTCTTCCACCACCACCGAAGCCATCAACCATCACCGCCACCATAGCCACTAAGGAGAGAATTATTGATGCTATCAAGAGGAAGAAAAGCTTCAAAGGAAAGCATTAGAAGGTATAAAATGAATTTATTTGGTTTATTTCTATATTTATGGTGGTAAATTAATTTTATGAAAAATTAGAAAATAATTAGAATAATTATTCTAAATAATTTTTGGATCTATATCTATGAATTTGATGATTTAAGAAATAATTATGTTGTGAAGTTGGTGATTAAAATGGAAAATTTTGGGATAAGTTCATATACTGTTGCCGGAAGAAAAAGTGGAAAAAAAAAGGGAGCCGCGCATTGCGCGGATGAGAATTTTCAGAAACGCGTGCCAAAACGACATCGTTTCGGGCGCGCGGGGGAGGGAAGGGCCGCGCCATGCGCGGGGCTCGGCAACGGCTGGGAAATGATGCCGTTTGGCGTCGGCTGTGGGGCCCGTGCGCCATGCGCGGCCGCGTTTTGAGCAGGAAGTTTCAACTTTGCCCCTGGTCTTTTTTGTTAATGCCGAGTGTGTCCCTGGCCCTCAGCAAATTACGAAAATGCCCCTGACCTTTCTGAAAAATGACCAGAGTGTCCCCAAAGCCGCAGAAATTACGAAAATGCCCTCAGAACTTGATTTTTATTAAATAAATGTTTAAAAATTATAGAAAATTACTAAAAATATAAAAATGATGTTTGAGCATTAAATTTAATATTTTTATAAAAATATTAAATATTGGAAATTAACATTTAAATATTTTAAATATTAATCTATTAAGTTTAAAAGTTAAAAAATGATTAAATGGAAATCCGGACAACCAAATGTGTTAAATTTTATCCGATGAGCCGGTTGTCCGTATTGAAGGATATTGATATTAAGTTATATTAATATTTTATGGGACGAGGTTAATATAATTAACCATATAAAGTGATAATTGGCCTAGAGATGATATTAATTAATTAAATTAATATCATAAGGAGATAAATAATTAGTATTTGATTATTTTATGATCATAGGTTGATCGAGTAAAAGGTTGGAGCTATCAATTTATTAATTGGACATACAGGCAAGTTCTTCAGTCCTTTAATGTTAAATGTTATCTGTTATGATACGTTAATACTTGTTTAAATGTGTATAAATTATGTACTATGTGATCTGTGGATAATGTGACAACTATGTGTACCTTGTGCAATGATGTAAGATATATTGCTATAATAGAAGCACAAGCACATGATGTATGACACACACCGAGCATGTTAAGGTATGTGCTACGTGAAGCATAAACTGTTGAACTTGCTGAGCCGTTGTGCTCATTACTTGCACAATATAAACTTTTGCAGGTGAACAAATAAGTTTCAGAAATATCGGATTGTGCTAAAGATGAGTTACCTAGAAGGTTGGATACATAACTGTGTTATTTTCAATATCATGATTCAATGTGATTAAATTGGTGAAATTTACGTTAATGTGTTGAATAGGTATACTTACAAATTTGGTCCGGATAGGACAAGTAGAATTAAAATGTGAAATGTGATTGTTCAAGATAATTATTATGATAAAGAGTATTATATATCCAATTATGAAACAAAGAATGTTGTGTAGTTACAATCAACGTTAGATTTTGAATGTTGAGTTTTATGATACATGTGTTAAGTTTATATTGAGATTCGTGTGTATGTATCAGTTGAAATTAGATATGATGAGTAAAGTTTAAATGGTGAACTGTAATGATTCAAGATGATTATTACGTTAAAGACGATTATATATCTATGTTTAAATGATGAATCAAGGAATATTGTACGAATGTGAATTATATTAAATTTTGAAGATTGAGATTTATGGTACATGAAAGAAAAGAAAAAGTAAAGGTTACAATCCAGGGACTAGGATTGAGATATTAAGTTTTTAAATGATAAAATATTTAATACAATGATTGAATTGAGAAAAAGATAAATTTATACCGAAAATTTTTGTAATTGAAGATCGTAAAGTGAATTATTGGATTAAAGAAGGGATTAAAGATTTATTAACGGACCGAAATTTGGACGTTAAGGAAATAATGTTTCATAAATATGAAATTTAAGGTAATAAAGTTGGTCAAATTTCGGAGTCATTACAGTTGGTATCAGAGCTAGAGGTTATAAACCTTAGGTAAATGATACCTTAAGCTATAACCTTAGTAAGAAAGAGTAAAGTTAGTTGCGTGTTCTGAAAGCCCAAGCGTATAGTAAGCTCGTGACTCATGATTGTATGGTGGAACCCCTTTAGCGAATGGACGACTATGGCCTGACTAGGACAAGCTCTTCAAACCATATGATTATGGTAAGTTCCTGAGCCCAAATACGTGATAAGTTTGATGAACATGGGGGGAATTAGAGAGCCATAAGTTAAAAGATATAGTCCTCAAATATTGGCTAAGGTTAAGGTAATATGAAAGAAATAAGATTATAAGAAAGAGATAGAGATGTCAAGAAAGATTTGAATGAAGATAATGAATTGAGAAAATTTATAAGTTCAATTAAGAATATATCTGAAAGAATATTTGAAATGATTCAAAGATGAATTTCAAAGAAAATCAGGGGACATCTGATTCAAGCAATAAAAAAATGATAAAGTAATCTATAAAGTATGGGAAGAAATCATAATAACATGATTAGGAACGGTAAAAGGATCGTACTACGATACGATCACAAGATAAGGAAAACGAATAAGGAATAGATTGTAAAGAAAGATCATGATGGGGTCTAATGAGATTGTGAAATAATAAAGAGACCTGTTAATGGTCGAAAAAGGGTATAGTTTGATGCTATAAAGAGATATGGTACTATGAAATAGTATAAGAAGAATTCAGAAAATGATGAGACATGAATGACAGAAATGTTATGATAAGGGGGCAAAAAGCTTGGGTACGAAATTTCAATTGAGAACTAACGTGGTGACTGAGTTGCACAATACTTTGTATGGGCAGAGGACTTGTGTTGACTTAGTTATTATGTGATAATCATTAAAATGTTAGAGTTGCGCTAGCAGTTTTGATAGATAAATAATATTAAGTTTAGACACGAGTTCTTAAAACTCATGCATATGGTAAGTCCATGACTCAAAATCGTATGATATGTTTTGAGCCCCTCAGCATATGGATAGTCCTTGATTTGTTCTCAGACTACATATTGCTAGGACAAGCTTCTAAACTCATATTTTTGTGGTAAGTTCCTGAACTCATAATGTGTGGCAAGTTTGATGAACTATACGGGGGTATAGAAAAGTTGGAGTAGTTAGAAATTTTGGTATGATAATTAATAATAGTCCTAGCAATAAAATTAATAATTAAGTGAAGAAACAGAAGGTGAATGTTTAGGGAATTTAGGATATTCCCACTCATCTAGCTTTGCTATACTTCGAAATTTTTGACCTCAAGCTAATTTGGCACGAATGTGCTCTGAAAATACAAATGAATTTTAAGCGATTTAAAAAAGTGTCTATGCTATTTGTTTCGGCTAGACAAAAATATTTTTAACATCAAAATGTATTTCAAAATAATCATCCATGCACCTTTTAGCTCGGTGTAAATGTGATGAATAACGGAATGCTCAACGTGTTGTTGAGACGGTGCGGTACTATTTCGTCAAAAGATGATTCAACGCCATAAAGTATGGTGTAGGAATTATTAACGACGGAATTCTCAACGTACTGTCAAAATGATGCGGTAACATGAAGTCATAAATGATTTTGATTTATAAAGGTATGTTAAAGCTATAAGTCAATGCCATTTGACTCGGCTAGACGTTTTAAAAAACTTTGACATGATAAATGTTTTAAAATTTTTGCGGATTATAAATTGTTAAAAGAAAGTTTATGCTAATTGACCTGGCTAGACAAGCGTTGAAGAAATGTAAGTCTGAGCTATTGATTCAGCTAGACAAATTTTGAAATATATTTATTAAATTCATATCCTTTGAAAGTTATATCTAAACAAATTACTTTTAAAAGAATTTGAAGGCTGAGATGAACGAAAAGATTAAGAATATTGCAGGTTGATCAAATGGTCACCTGGCATAGAAAGACACAGTATGGTGAAACATCCATCACTTTAATGACAGACTGATCCACTATCAGAGTTTGCAGTATGAGGTACTCTGGGAGTGAAATACTGCTAAACCAGGATCATGTTCAGACTATTATGAAAAATTCATTACTTTAGTGGGTTCAGTATGAGGTACTCTAAGAGTGAAGTACTGTTAACCAGGACATGTGTTCATTCAGCATAGCATGAAAGTTTTCCAAAATAAAATTTTTGAATTCCTCCACTCTTATGAAGATTGGATAGTAGGATGTGGTAGTATTTTCTAATTGTGAGTGATAATAAATGTGATAATTGTGAAGCAAAGAATTTTTGAAATGTGATGGATTAAAAAATTGCAGTGTGCAAGGACCATGAGAAAGGAAGAAAAGAAAGATATGTGGATTAGAAAGATATGTTGCAAATGAATGAGATATTAATACATAGAAATTTCGAGGACAAAATTTTTGAAGGAGGGGTGAATGTGGCACCCTAGAATTTCTAGAATAATTCTAAATAAAGATTGTGATGAATTAAGTAAAGGATACTGTATTAAAACCTAGTGTTAAATGATAAAAGTATTAAGGAATGAATTATGGAATGTGAAGAAATTTTATGAATATGAATTAAGAAGAGAATGATGAATGTGCAGAGTATAAATGATGTGTAATAGAAAGTATGAAATAAGTGGATTGAATAAGGGTAAGTGCGATTAAAGAAAGGAAATTTTTACAGAATGAGAAATTATCTTGATAAGTACATTATGAAATATTATAAAGAAATGTAAATTGAATTAAAGAGTTGAATATTCTGACTGTTAGAATCATTATGGTATTAAAGATTTGAGTTATGGACATTAAAGAAGTGGAATATGATTATTATGGATTTACTTGTTATTCATCAAGATAAAAGTATAGCAAGGTGCTATAAATAAAATACATATAATTATTACGGCAATTATGATTCCGAGGACGGAATCCTGTTAAGGGGGGAAGAATGTGAGAATCCGAATTTTCAGGATTTTCTTAATAATATTAAATGAGAATTTAATTGATAAAATTATCAAGGTTGTTTAAATTAATTATTATTTTATATGATTTAAGGTATGTGATGAGATTTAATTAGTAAATTAAATCTGTACAGAAATCATGACGAATTGTGTTAATTTAAAATAATTGAAAAGTAAATAAATTGTTTAAAAATAATTTATGAAGAATAAGAGAAATTTTTTGTAAAGGCACAATAAAATTATTATGGAAATACGAAAATTATATTTAAATAGTGTTATGTGGTAATGTGAAATATATGATTTAGATATGTATATATATATATATATATATACATTTGTATATATATAAATATGCATGTTTAATTGATAATTATAAATTTTATTAATTATGGAAATGAAGGGATTAATAATTAAATTAATCCGGAAATTTATGAAAAGTTAATGAGGAAGTTAGTAAAATTATAAATATTGATTATATAATTAATCATTAATTATGGTGGAGGTTTGGAAATTAATAAAGAAGAAAATTAATTATATAAATTATATAATAATAAATTATATAATTTATATAAGGAAATTAAAGTGAAATAGGAGAAAAATAATAATTATATAAATTATATAGGAATAATTATATAATTTATATAAGAAGATTAAATTGAATAAGGTTGGAAGAAATCTTTTATTAATTGTATTGGTGTAAAATGGAAATTATGTAATGAGAAAGTAATTATATAAATTATATAATAAATTATATAATTTATATAAGAAAAGTTAATGTAAATTGTAAAGAAATAAAAATAAATGAGAAAAAGTAAAGTTTTAAGTTATTAAAAATTATGGTTATGTATAATGAAATTTTTATGATTTTTATGAGGAATAATATTTCGAAAATGTGAACATGTTAATGTAACATGTTGTCCAAATAATGAAGTGAAAAATTGTGAAAAATAATTTTTATATGTTATATGAATTATTTTATGATTTTTGGAGGTATAAATTACCTCATATAATTACATGCATGTCATTATGCGTGTATAAAATTTATCAAGAAAAGTACCCAAAAGAGGTATTAAAATTATTTATAAATCATGATATGATTTTTGGTGAATTAAAATAAATATTTTATATACATTATATAAAATATTTATTACACGAAATAATTGCATAATGTGTTTAAAATATTTTTATGCTTCATTTTGCCAAATCCGGAAGTTTCAAGATGGTTCAAAGGCGGTGGAAATTTTTTATGTGCCAACGTGGGTGGTTAGTTGTTGGTATTTAAAAGAAAAAGAAATAATGAAAAGCATAGAAAAAGAAACACAACACAAATAAAACAACTCTCTCTCTCTTCCACTACCACCGAAGCCATCAACCATCACCGCCACCTTACACCACCATAGCCACTAAGGAGAGAATTATTGATGCTATCAAGAGGAAGAAAAGCTTCAAAGGAAGGCATTAGAAGGTATAAAATGAATTTATTTGGTTTATTTGTATATTTATGGTGGTAAATTAATTTTATGAAAAATTAGAAAATAATTAGAATAATTATTCTAAATAATTTTTGAATTTATATCTATGAATTTGATGATTTAAGGAATAATTATGTTGTGAAGTTGGTGATTAAAATGGAAAATTTTGGGATAAGTTGATATACTGTTGCCGGAAGAAAAAGTGGAAAAAAAGGGGGTCGCGCATTGCGCGGATGAGAATTTTCAGAAACGCGTGCCGAAACGACGCCGTTTCGGGCGCGTGGGGGAGGGAAGGGCCGCGCCATGCGCGGGGCTCAGCAACGGCTGGGAAACGACGCCGTTTGGCATCTGCTGTGGAGGGGCCGCGCGCCATGCGCGACCGCGTTTTGAGCAGGAAGTTACGACTTTGCCCCTGGTCTTTTTTGTTAATGCCGAGTGTGTCCCTGGCCCTCAACAAATTACGAAATTGCCCCTGAGCTTTTCGAAAAATGACCAGAGTGTCCCCAAAGCCACGAAAATTACGAAAATGCCCCCAAAACTTGATTTTTATTAAATAAATGTTTAAAAATTGTTTAAAAATTATAGAAAATTATAGAGAATTACTAAAAATATAAAAATGATGTTTCAGAATTAAATTTAATATTTTTGTAAAAATATTAAATATTGGAAATTAACATTTAAATATTTTAAATATTAATCTATTAAGTTTAAAAGTTAAAAAATGATTAAATGGAAATCTGGACAACCAAATGTGTTAAATTTTATCCGATGAGTCAGGTTGTCCGTATTGAAGGTTACTGATATTAAGTTATATTAATATTTTACGGGACGAGGTTAATATAATTAACCATATAAAGTGATAATTGGCCTAGAGATGATATTAATTAATTAAATTAATATCATAAGGAGATAAATAGTTAGTATTTGATTATTTTATGATCATAGGTTGATCGAGTAAAAGGTTGGAGCTATTAATTTATTAATTGGACATACAGGCAAGTTCTTCAGTCCTTTAATGTTAAATGTTGTCTGTATAAATTATGTACTATGTGATCTGTGGATAATGTGACAACTATGTGTACCTTGTGCAATGATGTGAGATATATTGCTATAATAGAAGCACAAGCACATGATGTATGACACGCACCGAACATGTTAAGGTATGTGCTACGTGAAGCATAAACTGTTGAACTTACTGAGCCGTTGTGCACATTACTTGCACAATATAAACTTTTGCAGGTAAACAAATAAGTTTCAGAAATATCGGATTGTGCTAAAGATGAGTTACCTAGAAGGTTGGATACGTAACTGTTATATTTTCAATATCATGATTCAATGTGATTAAATTGGTGAAATTTACGTTAATGTGTTGAATAGGTATACTTACAAATTTGGTCTGGATAGGACAATGATAGAGCTAAATTATACGGTATTTTTATTCCCTAATACTTAGTTTTTATATTTATTATGTGCTTAAATGTTTAATTATTTAGCTTATTTTGGTTTTAATAGGTTTTATAGGATTTTAGTTAATTTAGGTAATTTTATAGTATTTTTATATTTTTTTTTATTTATGTGTTTTTATTTATTTTTAATATTTTAGGAATTTTATTTATTATTATGTGTTTTTAGGATTTTTAGTATTTTTATATTATTTTTATTTATTTTATTTTATTTTGTAGGAATTTATTAATAACCTGATGGCATTATGGTAATTAAGCAAAAAAGACGCGGAGGAGCATAATGGTAATTAACTGGAACACCGACCGACCGCACAATGCGCTCATGAGGGTGAATCAGCAGAACAAGAAACGACGTCGTTTGGTCATTGAATGGAAAGTATACCGCGCAATGCGCGGAGTTCGCGGAAACGGTGACACAGGGGCGCATGAAACGACGTCGTTTGTAGCAGCAGATGAAAGCTTTCCGCGCAATGCGCGATAGTGCGTGTTGACGTCAGCGGACGCGTTTTCGCGTTGACCGGTCAAAGCTAGCGTGTAAGGGGCTGTTTGGCAAGCGCGAAATTGCTGGAAATCAGATTATTTTGGGATTTTTGCTACTTTTTGATTCCAAATTGGATTTTAATTCCAACTAGGGTTAGGATAATAATTATTTTTCTTTTTCTTTTATTTTTAATTGTAAATCCTATTAGGGTTTGGACAAGTTATATGCCTATAAATAGAGGGCCAACCTCTCATTATTGATAAGAAGTTTTTGGGAGATCTTTCTCCTAATTTCTTGGAGAGAGCTTTTCAACTAGTGGGTATTATTTTTATTATGTTTGGCTAATTTTAGTTTTCAGTTCCAAAGGGATGTTGAACCTTATTTTTAATTAATGTTATAATTGAGTTTTATTATTTATTCCTTCATGCATGAGATTTATTCTTGATGATCTGTTTTAATTGTTTTATGATATTTATTTGATTAATTTGATTTGGCCAGTTGAATTAATTAAGTTTTTGTCATATGCTAGATTAAGATTTGATATTAAGCAAACGATATTTTATCTGATCATAAGTAGCAGTTAATAATATTTGATTGTGGACAAACTTTTGAATATTATTATGATTATCAAGATGGCAAGTTAAATGGTCCGCGATGTTGAGATTATTGCTTGGAATAATCTAATTCTCTAATTTTTAATGCAATTGTTATATTAAATCTAGACTGATAGTTCTAGGTTGTATGATAGTTAGGGTCTTTTGTGAGCGATTGCTGCATTAGATTTATAATTTAAGGAGGATTTCGGGTAACTTGGCGATTGTCGGTTATCTAGGATTATTAATTTCAATTGAAGGAAAAGTTAATAACAACTTGATTAATTTGTTGATTAAAAGAAGGGGATACTGAACTAAGGAACTGAAGTTTGTTTTAATTGATTTCTCTCATATTTATTTATTATTCAGTTTTATTTGTTTGTTTGAATTTTAATTAGTTAATAATTAATTCCAAACCCCCAATTTAATTAGATATTCTTGAAAACATTAGATTTATTAAAACAATTCATTCTCTGTGGGTTCGACTCTTACTTTCACTACTCTATTAATATTTTTCAAAGTAATATTTTATTTTTGGGTGCTTGCGACATCATCCCAGACAAGTAGAATTAAAATGTGAAATGTGATTGTTCAAGATAATTATTACGATAAAGAGTATTATATATCCAATTATGAAACAAAGAATGTTGTGTAGTTATAATCAACATTAGATTTTGAATGTTGAGTTTTATGATACATGTGTTAAGTTTATATTGAGATTCGTGTGTATGTATCAGTTGAAATTAGATATGATGAGTAAAGTTTAAATGGTGAACTGTAATTATTCAAGATGATTATTACGTTAAAGACGATTATATATCTATGTTTAAATGATGAATCAAGGAATATTGTACGGATGTGAACTATATTAAATTTTGAAGATTGAGATTTATGGTATATGAAAGAAAAGAAAAAGTAAAGGTTACGATCCAGGGACTAGGATTGAGATATTAAGTTTTTAAATGATAAAATATTTAATACAATGATTGAATTGAGAAAAAGAAAAATTTATACCGAAACATTTGGTA
Organism: Hedera helix; assembly: GCA_947179155.2. Taxonomy (NCBI): domain Eukaryota; kingdom Viridiplantae; phylum Streptophyta; class Magnoliopsida; order Apiales; family Araliaceae; genus Hedera; species Hedera helix. The sequence goes on along the minus strand of OX359285.1, from coordinate 5,145,375 downwards.
ATTGAAGATCGTAAAGTGAATTATTGGATTAAAGAATGGATTAAAGATTTATTAACAGACCGAAATTTGGACGGTAAGGAAATAATATTTCATAAATATGAAAATTAAGGTAATAAAGTTGGTCGAATTTCGGTGTCGTTACAATACCTGGGTCCGAGGAACCTTAATAATGGATTTGACCAGTCAACATTGCTTAGTCCTATCTCGGATGTACAACACTCACAAGTTATTTACCGATCCTTATCCAGATAAATAGATCATTATCAATACTATGTTAAGTATTAACATTTCTACGTTATATCAAAATAAAGACATAACAACATTCTGATGATAATAATTTATATCATTCGTTTAATATTCGATTACATGTTTATTTGTTCGTATTACAACAGTCATTATGACTTATAGAAATACAAGTAATAAACATGAAAACCTAATCTACGCTTCATCTTTACGTTCATGATCTTCTTAACGTTCATCTTTAATATGCAAATAAGGTTTTATTCGTAAGAATGAGCACGACGGCTCCACAAGTCTAACATATAACACATACGCAGTTTATGCTTTCATATAAACTTTAACATGCCTTGACTAAACATAGTTCTCTATTTAATATCACATATAACTCACATTCCAACAACTTATATCGCACTGACACAAAAATTATATAAATCATGTTCATAACCCGTAAACATAACACTTAGAAGGCTTGCAAACATCAGTTAAAAACTTCACATATCATCTATCTCATAACAACATGACATTACACATTTTATTTCTCATTTTAACAATACTACACAAGTAGAACATAGCAAAAGTTAGAAGACTTGCACAAATAACACATAAAGGTTTAGAACTTGCCTTGAAACTATTTTAGGGTTTTCCGGAAATTCGTTAAACGCCTACAAAAAAGGTTACGCAACCCCGAATGTTAGTTTACCAAATTTTACTTTTGAATAAGTCTTAGGATAGCTTAACTAGACTATTTTCATTAGTATAATCATTTGAAATCTTGGCTAACTCAAAATCATTATTTTTAGTGTTTTAACCCAAAGGGTCCTTTAATTTTTCAGTTTCGACCTCTTTTTCGATAACTGCCAAAACTTTGTCATAAGAAAATATTTTGAGGTGATTATTGAGTCTAAATTGCTTAAAATTTCATGATCTACAACGTTTATTTAGGTCGCTAAGGCAGATTAGGAATTTAAGATGTTCAAAAAATAGTAAAAATAGACAGTATGCAAGCTTTGCTAAATTATTTTAGGGTTAAACAGGTGAGACATGTCTCAGTTAGCTTTAATTTCTTAATATGTCATGTTATAAGACTCAATAACACTTTATAACATAAAAATAATAAATCACAAACCTTCTCATAGAAAAATTCATGACTTTTGCTCAAGAATACACGAAGAACACGAAGAATGGATAAACCGTACATGGTAACGACTATGTTCTTGAGCTTTTGGTTTTCGTACTTGAAATAATTTGAGCATTATAATTGCTTACATAAGTGATTATGATACTTTATAATTGACAAAATTTGGTCATTATAACGGCTTGCATAATTGATTAAAATAATTTATAAAAATGCTCAAGAACATATGTAGAACACGGAGAACGACAATCCTACATGGCTACGACGTATGTTCATTGAGCTTTAAACTACGAATTGAAATTCGACATTATAATTACTACAAAATGTAGAAAGGCTCAAGAACACGTGAAAAACACGGAGAACGATAATTGTACATGGCTACGACTCACGTTCTTGAGCTTTTGAAAGATTAAAGACGAAAGGAAAAATGAACATAATAACTTTTAGAGATTGTACCTTTGGTGTTTGCAACCTTTAACTATTTCTTTATAATTTCCAAGGTAGCAACTCACTAGAACTCTCTCTCAATATATGTGTAGCTTTGATACTAGATTTTAAGCTTTGAAAATGAATGAGAAAACAAGTGCAGAATGCTTGCTATTTATTAGCCATGCAAAGCTAGGGTATAATGGTCTTTGGTAAAAAACTTTTAAGCTAAGTTAAGGCAAAGTGCACCCCCCCCCCTTGTTCACTTGTTTGGCTAGCAATTCCATGAGTCACCAAGATATTTAATGTTGCAATTAACACATTTTTTGTGATACCACATAATCCAGATGTTAGCTTCTAATTGGTCCACAATTTAGCCTACCAAAGGAATAGTTCTAGGGCTTGTTTGGTTGGTGAATTAATCATTTAATCGAGGGGTAGTTAAAGTCTTTTACCAAGCTTGATCAAGGTTAGTTTAGTCCTTTTGATAATCTAGCTTGTCATGATTAGGTTAATTAGCAATAAACCTAGGAACTTGATTAGTCGATTAGGTTATTAATTGACTAATTAGTTTAACATATAGATTAGGTTAATCTTTAGCTTAATTAACCTTAATCCTAGTTAGGTTAAGTTTAATAGCATGATAATTATGTTAAATGGTAATCTAGTTACCCTAACCTAGTTTATTTCCAACCGGATTAGTGGTAATCAATTAATTAAGTTAATGAGTTAGTTAATTTAACTAATTTGTAACTAGGGTTATGTCTAGATTAACTTTCCTAATCCAGTTATCTCTAACCTAATTCATTTCTAAGTATTCCGGTTGAATTGATCTTTACTAATTTAAAAGTCAGATATTACGGAGTTTTGTTCCGAATAAACACTATTCTGTGAAGTGAAAAGTCCAAAAGACTTTGCACGTTTTTCGATAAATAGTGTTAGATGATCAAAAAGGCGAAAAAAATATTTTGTTTTATTCCCGACGCGCTTTTCGAGAAATTTTTTTATCGGCTATAACGTGTTTTCAAAGCGTGGGAAAGATGAATCCTGAAACAGAATGTTATTTCGATGTATACATAACGCTCGAGGGTCTAGGTTAGATTTCCTAGAGTTTAGGGTTTAACTATTTTTTTCTAATTTAGGTTTTTGCCCTAAATTGACTTCTGATTTTTAATAAGTGTTAAAGGTTAACTACTCAAACCAAAACACAAAATCCTACACATAGATAATTCACATAGCACATTTTAAAGCTTAATTCAAGCTTTACTATTCACATAACACAAATTAGGTTAAAGATTTGTAACCTCTTAGTTGTATACGATCGTAGTTTCGAGTCGTATTTTGTCTTTAAGATAGCTCAAGGTATGCTCGAACAATCGTTCTTAAGTTTTGAATTGACAACCTTAATTAGATTTTGCCATATCATATTTGAAATATTTGGGATATTACATTCAACCCAACTTACAAGAATTTTGTACTCGAAATTAACTTTACAATTAACTTTGGTCATTTAATATCATATTTATAAGGTTTATAAATATTCAGGATATTACATTCTCTTATCCTTATAGAAATTTCATCATCGAAATTATTTTCAACTTACTATTATGAATTTTCTTAATTCATCTTTCTTTACATTAAATACTTAATACTTAGATTAGGTCAATAATATTCACTTATCTCTACACATTTTCTTTCATAACTCTAGGTTTTAAACCCTTCACCAAACTAGACTTTCAGTCATATTATTCCTTTATTTAAGATTCTTCTAACTTATACTGCAGTTAATCAAGACCTTGACCTTTTTCAAATACTATGGATGTTATACGACCCACAATTGTTTAACCGTCACTAGGACTGAAAAACACCATTTAGTGTAACAATTAATTAAGATTGAGAAAACTTTGTTTTGTGTAATGATAAGTGGTTTTTATACCTACGAATTGAATACACTTGAGCATGATAAATTGCTTATCTTTAAGTATTTATGTTAGTTTCTATGTGTTTTTACGTGTTTGTAGTAATTTAGGTTGTATAGTAAGTTTATGTGTTTTATGTTCATTTGCGCGTCTTTTTATACCACATTATTATAGAATGTGGTTTTGTATTGTTTTTATGCGTTTTTACTTTATGTACAGGAATTATAATAAGGGCTTGCTTGTTCGTGGCTTGGATTTGCCCGGTTCGCGTTTTCGGCGTGCCGTTTACATGACGGCCAACTTTCGACCTTGATCCATTCCGAATCTCCAATTGTGCAAAGCATGAAAGTTGTAGAAATTCTCCTCAGCTTTCCAAAACATCTTTAATCAACGCAATCGGAGGTCGGACGCAAAAGTTATACCAAAAATACAAAAAAATACAACAGCAGCCTATTGAGGCCAACTTTTGACATGAATCCGTTTTGAATCTGCAATTTGGTAAAACGTGAAAGTTGTATCTATACGAATTTCCTTTCCAGAACATCTTGAATTACCTTTATCGGAGTTCGTATGAAGAAGTTACGCCCAAAATACAAAAGGACCCTGAAGCTGCCAAATGTCAGTTTTCTGCAAAATGGCGCAGCTGCGCCCATTTTGTACTAGGGAGAGGCGCAGCTGCGCCGTTTGCCAGGCAGACCAAGATTTTGTGCAGCTGCGTCGTTTTTGCACTATGGTGAGGCGCAGCTGCGTTGTACGCCAGTCAAGCCGCGGACAGAGTGTTATAAAAGCCACTTTTTGTGCCCTAAAACATAACATAATCAGTTTCTTCCGAGAGGGAGCGACTTGGGCGGCTTTGGGAGGCCATTTTGGTGATTCCATGGAGCTTCTACATCAATGTGATGCTATGATTTAGGGAGTTTGTCTATATTTCTCTTCCTTTTGCCTCTCTATTTCATGTATTTTATTGTTGTTTGATTTTTGGAACAAGTTCTTCTATTTGTAGTTCTATTGTTCTATTGATAGTAGTACTTGTAGGTGTAATTGGATGATTTGTAATCCATGGGTGTAATATCTATGTGTTTGTATTGAATCCATTACATGTTTTATTCATATTGAATCTTGTTATACTCATTTGCTATGTATGTGTGGATGTTGTATTACTTGTTTAGTATGAACTAAGCATTGAATCTAAGTGTTGTGATGGAACCCAATAGATTGTTATAGTTGATTTACTCTATCTTTGGTTGGCACCATATGGATTGGTTGTTGTATTTGTGCTTTGTGGTTAATTTCTAGGTCGTGCATTTACTTAGTAGCCTATACGGAACTGAGAGAGGGAGTATAGTGTTTGACCCAACTATGTCACACATGTTCGTGATTCCACATGGCATTGGGATTATGATTCGTGGAAAGGATAGACATATACCGATCCATCATGTGCACCCTTTGAGAACCTGACCTTCAACCCTTGTTATTCTTAGCTTGGGCGTTGCTTCCTGTTTTTGTTGCCTTGTGTCGGATTTGGGTAGGATGTCACTACATGACGCTCGAGAGAGGCATGTTAGTACCATAGAGAGTTCTCGGTTGACCATTCATCGGCTACGGCTATGTGGATGTGTTTTCATATTTTGCGCCTAACGCATATTTGTCTGACCTAGTTATTAGCGTGGTAACTCGTGCGGAACTGAGAAAGGGAGTACTAGTTTAGACCTAGATACAATGACACGTGTTCATGATTCCACCTGGCGTTGGGATTATGATTCGTGAGTTAGGATAGAGATATACCAGCTCACCTCGTGTAGCTAAGAGAGAATCTGTTCTTCAAATCCTTTTTAGTGTTGACTCTCATAGAGATATAGTGAGTTGCCTAGTTAGGGTGTTCCTTCCCGTTTTTGTTGCCCTTGGGTCGGATTTTGGTGGATTTGGGTATGGTGCAACGAGAGTTGGCCATATCTATTATAAAGAATTCTCGGTTGACAATTCATCGTGACCGAATGGCCAAAGAGAGAGTTAGGAGACTTGAATGAACTATTGGGGGAAGTTACATACTTAGATTCACCTATATTTAATTGTTTTCAGTAGCTAGTATTAGTTTAATTTTTATTAGTTTAATTTCAAAACAATTAATCTTTCATTTAAATAGGATTGAATTGGTTATAAGCTTGTGGTTGGCAATCCTTGTTACATAATTTCTCGTGGGATCGATACTTTACTTTCATTATATTACTTGTTGACCGCGTATACTTGCGCGTTTTGTTTATTCAAACGAACTCGTCGAGGTCGGAACTCATTAAATATAAAAATAGAACAAAAACAGAACAAAAACAGTTCCGATCAGCGACCCAACATGTAACAATCAATTCAGATTGAGAACATCTATTCATTGTACTTCAGGTAATTAGTCTGTTGTACCATATTATCTTCAAAGACGCAGTATGTTGCGTCTACCGGATTCATACATCCGTTTCTTTATCATAACCAAAGGTGTCTAGCCGAAACAATTGGCATTGACTCATATTTAAACTATTCAAACTTTTGAAAATCAAATGTATGACTTTATCATAGATGCATCATGATTGTGTTCATGATTCCATCATCTATCATGCCACACCAGGTTAAATGATGTGTTGATGAATAAATCAATTTTTGTATTCTTCATAATAACTCCATCTAGCCAAAACAATTAGCATAGCAATATAAATAACATAGCTAAAAATTTCCATTTTGAAAATCAATTTTATGATTTTATTGCACCCATATTCAGGTAACAATGCGTTGATTACCTTCGATCATAACCATGCCATTTTACTATGTGTTCATGATAAAATTCATTAAACTTAACTCTATCTAGCTTGAAAAATTAGCATAGATATAGCTAACAAAATTTTACATTTCAACTAGTGAACAACTTTTATTTTTTTTTCAACGGCACCCAAGTAGGAATATAACCATGAAGATCTGGCATAGCTAGAAGATTTTTGAAATACCTCTAATCTTTTATCCTTTTCTATTATTCTCTAACCATAACACAAGTTTTGTAAATATATAGTAATATAGTAAACTGGTTGATTGTTTTAACCACAAGAACAAATATATCAGTTCCCCTTATTATCAACACGATGATGAAAATGTCTCAATTCAAATCAGTCTGTTCTAATATTCTTACCGAAATGACATTTTTGTAGCCGCATCTCATAGTCGGTTCGACTGACATATCATAGCCCAAGTCCATAATAAGGGTTTGTTTGCTCAGTAACTAACATACAAATATTTTTAAAACTATAACTTTAACGTAACAACTAATAACTTAATCAATATACATATGAGAAAAGAATCAACTTTTCAGAATATATATAAAGAAGAGTTGACATAATATTTCAATTTACTTATCAATATAGCAAACTGAGTGTTTTCTCCACCCACGAACTAATAACTCGGTTTCCCGTCTCATCAACACTATCCTCAAATGATTTCATTCAGTGTGTAACCTGCTTTGAGAACACTGACCATGAATCATTCATACCAACAGTGCAGTTAGATCGATTTTCTGAAACATATTAAACTCTTTCCCATACAAGAGAGTCGTTCTTACATAACATAAAATTAAATTAAACATTCTTCGTGAGAACGATCCTTACTTGCACTACTACATATATAAATATTTTTTGCAATAAGATTTTATTTTTGATTTTCTACGACAGTACAAGAATTTTTTGGCGCTGTTATTGGGGAGTGATTTTATTTATTTTTGTGCTTTTGTGATCTTTATTTCGTTTTAGCAACTTTTTAAATTTTTCTTAGTTATTTTTCATAGTTTATTTAAGTTTCCATGATTGTTTATGACCAATACTCGATCTACTAATCAAGGTGATTTAAAGTTTGATCCAGAAATAGAGAAAACTTTGCGCAGATAAAGGAAGGAAGCTCAAAAAAATCGTGAAGAGATTGAAGCTATGGCTGAAAATCGAACTTTGAAAGAGCTTGAGGCCTCTGATTTGAATCAACAACCCTTATGCATAATTTTTCCTAATTTAGATGTTAATACCGCTTACGAATTACCCACTTTTCATGGTCTTTTAGGTGAAGATCCGTACAAACATTTAAAAGAATTTAATGTGGTATACACGAGTATGAAACCTCCTGAAGTAACTAAAGAGCAAATCAAATTAAGAGTTTTTTCATTTTTTTGAAAGATTTGGCTAAGGATTGACTCTATTATCTACCCTCTGGAAGTATTACCCTATGGGAAGAGATGAAGAGATTATTTTTGGAGAAATATTTTCTAACTTTAAGAGCAACCAATAGTTGAAAAGAAATTTGTGGTGTAAGGCAGAACAATGGAGAGTCCCTACACAGGTACTGAGAACGATTTAAGAAACTGTGTGCAAGCTGTCCCCACCATCAAATTAGTGAGCAACTCCTTATATAATATATCTATGAAGGACTTCTGTCTACCGATAGAAGTATGATTGATGCTACTAGTGAAAGAGTTTTGGTAGATAAAACTCCCAAAGCTGTGAGGAACTTGATTGCAAATATGGCAGCTAATTCCCAGTAATTTAGAACTAGGCTTGATTTTTCATCTAAAAATATGAATAAGGTAAAATTTTCTTCTATTGAGCAACAAATTGCTAGTCTAACTTCTCTTATGCGTCAAATGACTGTAGGTAATGCACAACCAGCAAAAGCTTGTGGGATTTGGTTGTTGGTAGGATATCCAACTGATATATGCCCAACTCTTTAAGAGGAGTCCAATAAATAAGTAAATACTGTAGGTAGTTTTCTAGGACAACCACAAAGAAAATATGGTCCCTATTCAAACACTTACAACTCAGGATGGAGGGATTATCCTAATTTTAGCTATGGGAATTCATAAGTGAATTAACCTGCAACTCAAAATTTCCTAAGCTACCAGTAATACAAGAAATCATATCCCAATAAACAACAATAGGACCAATCTTCTAACTCTAGTATGTCTTTAGAAGATATTGTTAAATCTCTTTCCATTAACACTTTGCAATTTCAATAGGAAATGAGTGAAAGTATTCAAAATTTAGGTACTTAAATGGGGTAGATGGCAACTGCAATCAGTCAATTGAAGGCATAAGGTTCTGAGAAATTACCCTCTCAAACGGTGGTGAATCCAAAAGAGAATGCAAGTGCAATCACTTTGAGAAGTGGTAAAGAGGTAAAAAAAATCCGAAAAAGACAATAAATACATCGCAGAAGCAAGGCAAAACAGATGCGGATAGTGCGGAAGCAGAAAACAATAACGAGAACAGTAGTGTTCTGGGTGACAATGAAATTTTCACCTATTTCTAATTATAAACTGGTACCCCATTTTTCTCATACTTTAATAGAAAACAAAAAATATGAGAAAAATTCAGATTTATATGAAACTTTTCGTAAATGTGAGGTAAATATTCCATTATTAGATGTTATTAAACAAATACCTCGTTATGCTAAATTTTTGAAAGAACTGTGTACACACAAGAGGAAACAAGAACTTAAAATATATGAAAAGATAAAAGTAGGAGAGAACGTGTCTGCCATCATTCAAAAAAACTCCCTATTAAGTGTCAAGATCCAGGAATATTTACTATCTCTTACAAGATAGGTGACACTAGGTTTGAAAAAGCCAATGTTAGACTTAGGAGCACTTATTAATGTCATGTCATATTTTATATATGATTATTTGAAACTTGAACCTTTAAATAAAACTAGTACTGTAATTCAGTTAGTTGATAGATCTACTGCTTATCCCAAGGGTGTAATTGAGGATGTTCTTATACAAGTTAATGATTTGATTTTCCTACTGATTTTTATGTACTTGATATGGAAAATGGTGATCAAAATGCTCATATTTTGTTAGAAAGACCCTTTTTAAAGACATCTAAAACTAAGATAGATGTTCATAGTGGTACACTTACGATGGAATTTGATGTCAAAATTGTTAAGTTTAATACTTATGATGTCATGAAATATCCTAGTAATGATAATCCTGTTTATTCTATTGATGTGATTGACCCTTTATCACAAAATTTTTTTGAACTTGATAGAAAGGATGAAGTAGAAACTGCAATTAGTAAGAATCTTCATGAAGAGAATGGGGAGTTAGCCTTGGATACCGAATTGAAGGAAACTATTACAGCGTTAAATGATCCTCCGAATTCAGGTAATTTTCCTTATGTTGAGTTACCAGTTTCTAATGAGAAATCTTTACCCTCTGTTTTGTAGGCACCCATTCCATATTTGAAGCCTCTTCCTGATCATTGCAAATATGTATTCCTTGGTGAAGGAAGAATGCTACCTATGATCATCTCTATTAAACTTACTACATCACAAGAAGAGAAGTCGTGCAAGTTCTAAAGGAGTATCAGAAAGCTATTGGGTGGACTTTAACATTACACAAATGCCCAAATATTGTTAATTAATAAGTTATTAATGGAAGCCAAATATTTTGAAAGGTGACAAGAATTTTGGGACAAGCCAATTATGGTGTATTTAATGGTGGAATTAAATTCAAACTTTATGAAACAAGTTTGGATAAAAAAGGATTTAAATTGAATTAAAAATGACCAATAATGGAATTTTGAGGAAATTATATGAAAATTAATTGTCTAGATTTTTGGAAAAATAACCAAACTAACCTTGACATTTTAAATAATGACAAATGTGTCTTAAAGTGGTTCAATGACTATTATGCCATCAATAATAGGTGCGAAATGACATACATGCCCTTAACTATGCATGAGTTAACTAACTATTGTGAGTTAAAGGTTGGAAAACCTTGTGCAACACTTATATATGATAAGTTTTCAGCATTCCAACTAAATATGTTCTAAGTTGCTACGTGAGAGAGCTCAAAGAGGAAAAAAGAGGAGAAAGGCTAGGGTTTAAGGAAAACCTTGAAAGATTTCAAGGAGAAGTGCTCTAGGCAAGTTAAACAAGTGATCAAAGTAGAGAATCATGTTTTTAGAAGGTTTATTTCAAGAAGGAAAGTATAAAGAAGTCTAAGTTTTAAACTTGTCATTTATGTGCTTACATACAAAGATAAGTGAAGCCATGTATGTATTTTGGTAGTATATGACTTGATTATATGATTTATGTGCCATATATGTAGTTTAACATGAAACCCTAAGCTTCTATGTGCTAGAACCAAAGGTGGTGCACTATTTATGAGTATATTCAAGATAAGAGCTATGATCTAAAGCTTGATTATGTGTTATATGTTATTAGAAATAATGAAACCCTAGTTGAAGGTGTTGAATATGCGGGTTACATGTGTTGATTGTACTTGGTACTTAGTAGATGTATGAACGAGTCAAGATCATGACTTGTGTAGAAGAATTGTAATATTAGGCTATATGTTGCATGTAAACCAATTCATAATCTGTAAAGTATTTTAGTAGGTGTATGTAGAAGCTACACATGCATATAAAGTTGCTAAATGTATATATGTTAACATATGTGGTGCATGAGAGTCAAAATGTTAAGTGAGTTTAAGTGGGAAGTTGTTAAAATTGACAAAATGCTAATAATGTATTATTTTTGGCCATTTTGAGTAATTGGAGGTCAAATGGGGATAAACATGTAAGTTTTATGTAAACACACGTGTTAGAGTTGAATTGGAACTCATTTGATTCGTATGGCAAAAATTGTCCATTTTAAAACGTTCGCCAACGACCAAAACGATTTAATTGGAAAAACAATACCATTTTAAGATTTTTAAATATATTGAAGGCCCATACATATCAATTACGTGTTTTATATGTTAAATTATTTGTTGGAACTTATAAATGTCGATTTGGGCCAAAAATAACATTGATTTTTAAAAAAAGAAAAATTCAGAAAAACTGGAAGGGCGCTGGGGCGCCATCTTTTACACTGTGAACTGCGCCAGGGCGCAGTCCTGTTGAAGGACCACACCGGGGCGAGATCAGAGCAAGCCAGAGCGTAGTCTGGGCCAAGCCAATCTCGCGGCCAGCGAGATCTCTAGCACAAAATATGGCGCCGGGGCGCCATGTACTGAAAATTTAAAAATAAATTAATTTGTCCCAAAATGAAATGTTTTGATATTAAATGATAGCTACATATGATATAAACCATAAATTGATAAGAATGATCAATGTGGTAGATATTAAGGACAAATGAGCAATGTGTTATACGTTAGAGGTTATGTAAAGACAAAATGTAGCTTATATAACAAGTTATAACATGCATGTAAATGTAACTAATGCATGGACCTATATTATGGTCATGTAGGTTATAAATGGGGTAATATTTTACCGGTGGTGATAGACGAGGATACATGCAAGTGTTTTATCTGAATTCCTAATTGCAGTTCCTTGAACAGTTATTTATGATATGCATTCATCTGCTCATGTAAAGTTCATTCACCATTGAACTACTCTGAAGAAAAAAAAGGTCGATGCCAATCTTGATTCCGGCTAGACACATATGATGATTTATATTGAAATCAAATGTTTATTGTTATGTACTCAAATCCACGTTGCTGTGGTGTGGACTCTATGATATACTGTAACAGAACAACCCTGATAAAGGGGAGTAAAGTATAAAGCAATATAATTTTATAGCGTGGTTGCGTCGCTAGATGTTTATGTTGTGTACAATAAAAAAGTACGATGGGCTGATCACCCAGAGTACACATCTAAATTGAATACCAGTCTTATGAATATCCTGGACAATGTCAGTCTTTATGATTGGTATTGTTCTTAACGAGTTCTAGGTCTTGTGACCGTACAGCAAGTAAGCTTCATGTTTTCAGCTACTCCTGTAAAGTTATGCATGTTCTCATGTTCATACATTGAACTGATATTGGTCAGCTATTGGAAATGATCCATTACATTGCATGATTCAGCTTATTGTAAATGACTCATACTCATTATAAATGATTTTCATTCACCATTCTGAGATATCATGTCACCATTGTTTATATACTTGCTGAGCTATTTGATGCTCACCCTTGCTTTTAAACATGATATTTCAGCTAAACCCGAGCAGGTTGAGGGGTCGGGAACAGACAAGGGAAAAGGAAAAATTGGCAAACAGTAGATGTAAAGTGATAGAGTCATGTATATGTAAAAGTTATCTTTTTGTAATATGTAAGGTACATATGTGTATATATAAAGGTATGTAGAACCTAGGATAGTTATGAATGAATGTAATTAAGTTTTATTATTATTCTGAATGAATGGACATGTTGACAGGGTAGAATAGTATCGTGAGCACCGAACTCGTGGTTCAAGGGACTCGAATTTGGGGGCGTCACAGGTCAGTATCAGAGCTGATAGGTTATGAACCTTAGGTGGGGAGAAACCTTAGGAATATGACCTTTAGGAATATAGTGAAATTCATTTAGAGTTCTAAAAGGCGAATGGTAGAAATTATTAAAGTTAAAATTTTCACAATATGTGTTATGTGCTACGTGTTATGTGTAATAGAAATAAGAAAAAAAATATTACATTGAACTAAAATAATCGTTCTTGTGATTTTATAGTATGCCAGAGATTGGTGAATCCAGTAGGGTAATAGAAGAAGAGCCCAGGGATATTCAAATAGATGTGATGACCACTGTACCAGCTATGGCACTAGTACCAGCTGAGGACAGTGAACCAGAGGAGGACCCAGATGAGCTGGAAGGAGACTCAGATGGAGCATTGCCAGATAATGCATCTTCTGAGCAAAGAGAGGCCGACCGAGAATGGGTGACTGGCCTGATACAACAGAATAGTGAGTTTATGGATAGAATATTGGAGTTAGAAACTCAAGTTGCTGAACGACAGACAATTGTAGAACAAAATGAGAATGCAGTCCAAGTGTTAGTTAATAGAAATATAGAGTTGGGAGATAAGTTAAGACAGGAAGAACATAAGGTTCAAGAGCTGAAGAATGAAAAAGAAATCTTGGAGGCAAAGCTGAGAGATGCAACTGCTAAGATAGTCAAGTACGAACATGCCGAGGGAAAAGCAGTAAGGAGAGTAAATCTGGTGGAGGAAGAAGTAAGGGTTAAAAAGGCCAAGATAGATAACATGAACGTAAGAATGGAAGACATGAGCTATGCTTTTCGCACAGCGTTTGGAAGGGCACAGGACAGAGTGTACCACTACCCAGTGGAATATGACCAGACTAGTAACACTTTGAGTAGGTGGAAGATGATAACAATCATGGATGAAGAATATGAAGATGCAATGAGACGCGGGATGCTTCCGTAGGAAGTTGTAATAAATATATATAGTTATGTATATATGGTAATGTGTGTATGTAATGTGAATCCTTAGTTTATTATAAAAAAAAATAGAAAGTGTTATGTAACCTCTTTTGCCTTAAGGAGGGAAGGTTAAACTTGTTGTATAAAGTTATGTGATTCCCGGCTTATGTAGTCCAAAGGGATGAAAATAGTAATATGCTACCTGTAATGTATTATGCTAAACACAAGTTAAGTTATTATGAATATAAATTCAGTTATTAAATGTGTGTTGACACGACTATGTATTTAAAGTTCGTAAGAATGTGGCATATAAATGATATATAATAATCATGATGAAAATTTTTAAACAGAAAATGCCTCCAAGACGCAGACCAAATGTTCAAACCCCGTCAAAGGAGTCAGTAAATGCTCCTGAGGAGCCAGTTAACCCCATGCAACAGTTTGTTGACGTGTTGATGGGAGCTTTCCAGACCAGGAATGTTAACCATATGGTTGACCAACCAGTAGCAGCATGGATTGCTACCTTTAAGGATTTTAAAGCTGTTAGACCCCCAGAGTTCAAGGGGACGATGAATCCGATAGAGGCCCATAATTGGATAATTGAAATGGAAAAGGTATTTGATGTAGCAAATGTGGCAGAAGAACAGAAAACTGCCTTTGCTACATTTATGTTAAAAGGAGAAGCAAATTATTGGTGGACTGCCAATAAAGGAAGACTGGGAGCAGGAGCTGCACCGTGGGAGAGATTTAAAGAAATTTTCCTTGAGGCTTATTTTCTTCCAGTGACACAAGACATGATGGAGGTGCAGTTCTTAGAATTAAAACAGGGAAATATGACTGTAGCCGAGTATGCGGCGAAATTCAATGAGTTGACAAGATTTGTTTCACACCAAGTGGACACAGAACAGAGAAAAACAAGACGTTTTGAACGTGGATTAAAACCATGGATTTGCAGTAGGGTCTCAATGTTTCAGATTGGGACTTTTGCTGGAGTGATGGAAAAGGCCATTATAGCAGAAGGAGACAGCGATGCCTTAGCAAAGTACAAGCAGGAACAACATGGTAAGAAGAAAGGTGATGGAGCCAACAGAGAAAGTAGTAGTGGGGGAAGTAACACTAACAAGCGAAAGTGAAATAGTAATCCAGCTGGAAGCAAACAAGGGGAAACAAAGAAGAAGATAGAGCCATGTCCCAATTGTGGAAAGGGACATTCTAGAGTATGTCTGAAGGGAAAAAACGTGTGCCTCAGATGTGGTCAGGAAGGACACCTCGCACCAAACTGTCTGGTTCCAAAGACAAACAAAGGTTATTTTCATTATGGGGAAATGGGGCATCAGATTAGAGAGTTTCTTAAGAAGAAAGTTGAAGGAGGAAGTGGAAGCAGGGGAAATACTAGTGGGAAGCTAGCTATTGGTGGACCTACTCAGCCAGGGAGACCGACGACACGTACGTTCAACATGACAGTTCAGGATGCGGTGGCATCAAAGGACGTGGTGTCAGGTATCATTTCTATCAATGATACAAATGCATATGTGTTGTTTGATTCGGGTGCTACATGTTCTTTTATATCTGATGAATTTGCTAAGAAATTGAATCTACCTCAATCAAAGTTAGAAAATGTGTTGAACATAGAAGTAGCAAATAAGGAAGTAATCCAGGTGGAAAATATTAATCGGGATTGTTGGTTAACGATAAGGGGGCATAACCTGGTAATTGATTTAATTCCTATTCGGTTAGGAGAATTTGATGTAATACTGGGAATGGACTGTTTGTATAGCCATGGGGCGGTGATTGATTGCCAGAGGAAATATGTAAACCTTCAGACTCCTACCAAGTCTAAGGTAGTATTTTACGGTAGCAAATCGTCACGACAATCTTGTTGTTTGACGATGATGCAGGCCAATAAGCTGTTAAGGAAAGGATGTCTGGGATATTTAGCACATGTGGTTGATACACGAATAGCGGGATCAAAAATGGGTCAAATACCCGTGGTAAAAGATTATGCAGATGTATTTCCAGAGGAATTGTCGGGTCTTCCGCCAGATAGGGAGATCGAATTTGTAATAGATCTTGCACCAGGAACGACACCAGTTTCAAAGGCACCGTACAGAATGGCTCCAGTAGAATTGAAAGAATTGATGGTTCAGTTACAAGAATTGTTGGAAAAAAAGTATATCCAACTGAGTGTGTCTCATTGGGGAGCACCAGTTTTATTTGTAAAGAAGAAAGATGGATCGCTAAGGCTATATATCGACTACAGAGAGTTGAATAAAGTGACAATAAAGAACAAGTATCTGTTACCAAGAATCGACGATTTATTTGTTCAGCTACGTGGAGCCAAGTATTTTTCGAAGATTGATTTGAGAAGTGGTTATCACCAGTTAAAGGTGAGACCTGAAGATGTACCCAAAATAGCATTTAGGACTCGTTACGATCATTACGAGTTCCTGGTAATGTCATTTGGATTGACGAATGTGCCGACTGCATTTATGGATTTAATGAATAAGGTGTGCAAGCAGTATTTGGACAAGTTCGTGGTGGTATTCATTGACGACATTTTGATTTATTCAAAGACTCAAGAAGAGCATGCGGAACATTTGAGAATTGTATTGGAAAAGTTGAGAGAAGCAAAGTTGTATGCAAAATTTTCGAAATGTGAGTTTTGGTTGGAAATAGTGCAATTTCTGGGGCACGTGATCGACCAACATGGGATATCTGTAGATCTAGCCAAAGTTGAGGCAGTAATAAACTGGGAACAACCAAAGACACCAACGGAGGTGAGAAGTTTTCTTGGTTTAGCAGGATATTATAGATGATTTATTAAAGACTTCTCAAAGTTATCAGGACCTCTAATTAATTTGATGAGGAAAACTATAAAGTTTGTATGGTCAGATAAATGTGAAGAGAGTTTCATGGAACTCAATAAAAGATTAAGTGAAGCACATGTGTTGTCATTGCCTGATGATACAGGAGGATTTGTTGTGTACATTGACGCGTCACACAAAGGACTTGGCTGTGTATTGATGCAGCACGACAAAGTCATAGCATATGCGTCAAAACAGTTGAAAGACTATGAGAAAGGTTAGCCAACCCATGATTTGGAATTGGCAGCAGTGGTGTTTGCATTAAAGACATGGAAACATTATCTATACGGAGAGAAATGTGAAATATACACAGACCACAAAAGATTGAAGTATATTTTCACCTAGAAAGATTTGAATATGAGGCAAATGAGATGGTTAGAACTAATTAAGGATTATGATTTTGAGATTCTATACCATCCAGGGAAAGCTAATGTTGTAGCTGACGCCTTAAGTAGGAAAGGTCGAGAAAGACTGGAAATGATAACTGCTCAAGAAGAGCTAATCAGAGAAATGGAAAGGATGGAGCTGGAAGTGAAATATCCAATAGAATTGGAAGAGAAGTTATTTATGGTAGAAGTGCGTCCAACGTTATTAGATAAAGTGAAAGAAGCTCAGAGACAAGATCAAGACGGTGGTCAAATCAGCAAACGCATATCTGATGGACAAAAGACAAAGTTTAAGATAGACAACAACGGAATACTAAGATTGGAAGAAAGAATATGGGTGCCGTTAGTATCGGAGTTAAAAGATGAAATTCTACAAGAAGCGCACAGTTCGCGGTATTCAGTTCATCCCAGGAAGTACGAAAATGTACCAAGATCTTCGCCAACACTTTGGTGGCCCATTATGAAGAAGGATGTAGCTGAATGCGTAAGTAAATGCTTAACGTGTCAAAGAATTAAGGCAGAACATCAGAGGCCTAGTGGATTGCTTCAACCGCTAGAGATTCCAGAATGGAAGTGGGAGCATGTTACAATGGATTTTGTCGTGGGACTCCCAGCTACGCAGAAAGCTAAAGATGCAATATGGATGATAGTGGATCGACTAACGAAGTCTGCACACTTCTTACCGATCAAAATCAAGTTCGATTTGGATCAGTTAGCAAAGTTGTACATAAAGGAAATTGTGTCGAGGCATGGAGTTCCGGTATCGATTGTTTCAAATCGAGATCCGCGATTCACATCTAACACTTGGAAGAGTTTTTAGGGGCGTATGGGTATGCAGTTGAGGTTGAGCACAACGTATCACCCTCAAACAGACGGTCAAAGTGAACGGACGATCCAAACATTAGAGGATATGCTCAGAGCATGCGTGATGGACTTTAAGGGTAATTGGGACGACCATTTGCCATTAGTTGATTTTGCGTATAACAACAGTTACTATGCAAGTATTGGTATGCCGCTGTATGAGGCATTATATGGGAGAAAGTGCAGAACACCTCTCTGCTGGGATGAGGTAGAAGAACAGAAGTTATTGGGACCAGAAATTGTGCAACAGACTACCGAAATTGTCAAAGTTATAAGGTCAAGACTCATAGCAGCACAATACAAGCAAAAGAAATATGCAGATTTGCATCGACAGAAAAGAGATTTCGAAGTAGGGTCCCATGTGTTCTTAAAAGTATCTCCTTGGAAAGGGAAGATAAGATTTGGAAAGATAGGAAAGTTGAGTCCAAGGTTTATTGGACCTTTTGAAGTGTTGAGAAAGATAGGAAAAGTAGCTTATGTTGTGGCATTACCTCCAGAATTGGAACACATTCATAACGTGTTCCATGTATCAGTGTTACCTCTAGAATTGGAACACATTCAATCCTCCGGATTACAAACATGTGATTGAATACGAGGCAATTCAGATTGAAAAAGATTTGACCTATGAGGAGACTCCTGTTCAGATCATTGATAGGAAGGAACAAATTCTAAGAAACAAAGTGATCCCTTCTGTAAAAGTAATATGGAGAAACCACAATATGGAGGAAGAAACTTAGGAGTTAGAAGAGAAAATAAAAAAGGAATATCCAAGTTTGTTTGCATAATCTTGTAATAGTGATTCCGGGGACGGAATCCTTATAAGGAGGGAAGAATGTAACGATACACAAATGCCTAAATATTATAAATTAATAAGTTATTAATGGAAGCTAAATATTTTGAAAAGTGACAAGTATTTTGGGACAAGCCAATTATGGTGTATTTAATGGTGAAATTAAATTCAAACTTTATGAAACAAGTTTGGATAAAAAAGGATTTAAATTGAATTAAAAATGACCAATAATGGAATTTTGAGGAAATTATATGAAAATTAATTGTCTAGATTTTTGGAAAAATAACCAAACTAACCTTGACATTTTAAATAATGACAAATGTGTCTTAAAGTGGTTCAATGACTATTATGCCATCAATAATAGGGGCGAAATGACATACATGCCCTTAACTATTCATGAGTTAACTAACTATTGTGAGTTAAAGGTTGGAAAACCTTGTGCAACACTTATATATGATAAGTTTTCAGCATTCCAACTAAATATGTTCTAAGTTGCTACGTGAGAGAGCTCAAAGAGGAAAAAAGAGGAGAAAGGCTAGGGTTTAAGGAAAACCTTGAAAGATTTCAAGGAGAAGTGCTCTAGGCAAGTTAAACAAGTGATCAAAGTGGAGAATCAAGCTTTTAGAAGGTTTATTTCAAGAAGGAAAGTATAAAGAAGTCTAATTTTTAAACTTGTCATTTATGTGCTTACATACAAAGATAAGTGAAGCCATGTATGTATTTTGGTAGTATATGACTTGATTATATGATTTATGTGCCATATATGTAGTTTAACATGAAACCCTAAGCTTCTATATGCTAGAACCAAAGGTGGTGCACTATTCATGAGTATATTCAAGATAAGAGCTATGATCTAAAGCTTGATTCTGTGTTATATGTTATTAGAAATAATGAAATCCTAGTTGAAGGTGTTGAATATGTGGGTTACATGTGTTGATTGTACTTGGTACTTAGTAGATGTATGAACGAGTCAAGAGCATGACTTGTGTAGAAGAATTACAATATTAGGCTATATGTTGCATGTAAACCAATTCATAATCTGTAAAGTATTTTGGTAGGTGCATGTAGAAGCTACATATGCATATAAAGTTGTTAAATGTATATAAGTTAACCTATGTGGTGCATGAGAGTCAAAATGTTAAGTGAGTTTAAGTGGGAAGTTGTTAAAATTGACAAAATGCTAATAATGTATTATTTTTGGCCATTTTGAGTAATTGGAGGTCAAATGGGGCTAAACATGTAAGTTTTATGTAAACACACGTGTTAGAGTTGAATTAGAACTCATTTGATTCGTATGGCGAAAATTGTCCATTTTAAACGTTTTAAAACGTTCGCCGACGACCAAAACGATTTAATTGGAAAAACAATACCATTTTAAGATTTTTAAATATTTTGAAGGCCCATACATATCAATTACGTGTTTTATATGTTAAATTATTTGTTGGAACTCAGAAATGTCGATTTGGGCCAAAAATAGCATTGATTTTTAAAAGAAATTTTTTTCAGAAAAACCGTCGGGGCGCCATCTTTTACACTGTGAACTGTGTCGGGGCCCAGTCTTGCTGAAGGACCACGTCGGGGCAAAATCAGAGCAAGCCGAGGCGTAGTCTGGGCCGAGCGAATCTCGCAGCCAGCGAGATCTCTAGCACAAAATATGGCGCCGGGGTGCCATGTACTAAAAATTTAAAAATAAATTAATTTGTCCCAAAATGAAATGTTTTGATATTAAATGATAGCTACATCTGATATAAACCATAAATTGATAAAAATGATCAATGTGGTAGATATTAAGGACAAATGAGCAATGTGTTATACGTTAGAGGTTATGTAAAGACAAAATGTAGCTTATATAGCAAGTTATAGCATGCATGTAAATGTAACTAATGCATGGACCCATATTATGGTCATGTAGGTTATAAACGGGGTAATATTTTACCGGTGGTGATAGACGAGGATACATGCAAGTGTTTTATCTAAACTCCTAATTGCAGTTCCTTGAACAGTTATTCATGATATGCATTCATATGCTCATGTAAAGTTCATTCACCATTGAACTACTCTGAAAGAAAGGTCGATGCCAATCTTGATTCCGGCTAGACACATATGATAATTTATATTGAAATCAAATGTTTATTGTTATGTGCTCCAATCCACATTGTTGTGGTACGGATTCTATGATATGCTATAACAGAACAACCCTGATAAAGGGGAGTAAAGTATAAAGCAATATAATTTTATGGCGTGGTTGCGTCGCTAGATGCTTATGTTGTGCACAATATAAAAGTGCGATAGGCTGATCACCCAGAGTACACATCTAAATTGAACAGCTGTCTTATGACTATCTTGGACAATGTCAGTCTTTATGATTGGTATTTGTTCTTAACGAGTTCTAGGTCTTATGACCGTACAACAAGCAAGCTTCACGTTTTCAGCTACTCCTGTAAAGTTATGCATGTTCTCATGTTCATACATTGAACTGATATTGGTCAGCTATTGGAAATGATCCATTACATTGCTTGATTCAGTTTATTGTAAATGACTCATACTCATTGTAAATGATTTTCATTCACCATTCTGAGATATCATGTCGTTATTGTTTATATACTTGATGAGCTATTTGATGCTCACCCTTTCTTTTAAACATGATATTTCAGCTAAACCCGAGCAGGTCGAGGGGTCGGGAACAAACAAGGGAAAAGGAAAAGTCGGTAAACAGTAGATGTAAAGTGATAGAGTCATGTATATTTAAAAGTTATCTTTTTATAATATGTAAGGTACATATGTGTATATATAAAGGTATGTAGAACCTGGGATAGTTATGAATGAATGTAATTAAGTTTTATTATTATTCTGAATGAATGGATATGTTGACAGGGTAGAATAGCATTGTGAGCACCGAACCCGTGGTTCAAGGGACCCGAATTTGGGGGCGTCACATGGACGATTGCGGGTATTAAATGAATAAGTACGTCTACATACATGCATTGTATATTACTTAAAGAAGGAGAAAAACCTACCCGTTAACCGCAAAGAAGACTAAATCCAGCTATGATAGATGTTGTGAAGAAAGAAATTCTCAAACTTCTTGAAGTTAGCGTGATTTACCCTATATTAGATAGCATTTGGGTTAGCCCAGTTCAAGTGGTTCCTAGAAAGACATAATTGTTGTGAAAAATCATAGTGATGAGTTAATTTCTACCCATGTTCAAACTAGGTGGTGATTTTTTATAGATTATAAAAAATTAAATGTTGTAACCCGCAAGGACCACTTTCCTTTGTCTTTTATTGATCAAATGCTTGAACGATTAGCTGATCATTCTAATTATTATTTTCTTGAAGGTTATTCAGGTTATTTCCATATTGCAATTGCCCCGGAGGATAAAAAAAAAAAAAAGATGACTTTTACATGTCCATTTGGAACTTTTGCATATCGTCGCATGCCTTTTGAACTTTGCAATGCCCCAGCTACTTTTCAAAGGTGTATGGTTAGTATATTTTCAGATTATATTGAGCATATCACGGAAGTTTTTATGGATAATTTTACAGTTTATGGAGACTCTTTTGATACTTGTTTGCATAACCTTACACTTATTCTTAAAAAAATGCATAAAAACTAACCTTGTGTTAAATTATGAAATATGTCGTTTTATGGTTGAACAATGTATAATTTTGGGTCATGTTATTTCATTTAGGGGAATTGAAGTAGATAATGCTGAAATTGATGTTATTTAATCTCTACTTTATCCCACTATTGTGAAGGAAGTTCGTTCTTTTCTTGGACATGCAAATTTTTATCGAAGATTCATAAAGGACTTTTCTAAAATGGCATCACCCCTATGCACTACAAAAGAAAGAAAACTTTAATTTTGATGAGAAGTGTATAAAAACGTTTGATAAGTTAAAGGAATTATTGATTTTTACTTCAGTTATCTAACCTCCTGATTGGAATATGCCTTTCAAGATTATGTGCGACGCGAGTTATCATGCATTAGGCGCTGTTTTGGATCAAAAAGTTGGAAAAACATCTCATGCCATTTATTATGCTTTAAGGACTTTGAACGATACCCAGAGAAAATATTCTACTACTGAAAAGAACTCTTAGGTATTGTTTTTACTTTAGAAAATTTTTGATCTTATTTGCTTAGTACTAAAGTAATTATTTATTTTGATCATGCAGCTCTTAGTTATTTGATGACAAAGTAGGAGGCAAAACCAAGATTGATAAGATGGACACTTCTTATGAGTGAATTTGATTAATATGGAGATAAAAGATAAAAGAGGAACGAAGATTAATGTTGCGGATCATTTAAGTTGGTTGGTTAATGTGAAGGATGAACTTCATCTGCAAGAAACGTTTCCTGACAAACAATTGTTCTCTGTAAATGGAACATTACCTTAGTATGCGAATATTGTAAATTATTTGGTTACTAATATTTTTACTCCTACTTTGTTTAAAGCTCAAAAAGATAAAATAAAAAATGATGCCAAATACTATGTGTGGGATGATCCCTACGTATGGAATCATTGTGCAGACCAAGTAATATAATTTATTTCTATTTTTGCATTTATATTTTATTTGTGTCTTTCATTTAAATTTTACATTACATTGAGAATAATGTAAGTTTTAAGTGTGGGAGAAGGGATTTAGGTTATTTGTAATTTTATTTAGGTTAAGGTCATTTTTGAATTTTGTGGGTATATTATTGCAAACCTTCACGAGACACAACTCGTCCACTTGGGATAACCTTAGGGTTTAAATGTTTGTTACACATGCTAAGTGCAATCGTGTTTCCTACAAAAATAGTATAATAATATTTTTAGGATGAGTCACTCGAGCAATATTTTGATTTGGATTTTAATTTTTTGCCAATGATAAAAAATTTATTTTTATTTAATAACTCTTAAAAAATTGATAAATTTTACTTAGTCTAAGTTTTGACGTTTTTGTCAGTCTTTACTTTTTTGTGATCCTTTATTATTTACACATATCCTTATGTTTGAACTAGTTTTAATTTAGAAAAAGTTTATTGGATTAAGTGCTTATGGAATATATTTTAAACTCTATATGTTATTTGAAAATTACTTGAAGTGAAATATGAGGTAAGATATAATTTGGAAAAAATGATTAAGGTAATTTTGCTAGGATTATTAAAATTTACCTTACTTGAAGTAAAAAGACAAAAAAAAAATGATTATGTGGTGAGTTGAGATAGAGCGTAAAATGCACTCATTCATAAACACATGCAAAAAGTGTGAGGAGTCGTAAAACGCACTCGCTAATGGGATGGAGCATAAAATGCACTCACCAAAAAAGAAAAAAGAAAAAAAAAGAGGAAAAAAAAATCTTGCTAGCATATTGTAGTGAATACTTGGGAAGGTATGTTGTTAATATTAATAATAATCCTAGTATGTTTAATATATTAAAAACCTTTTGATCTTCTAGTTTGTATTTATCTGTATTAATAGAGAGTGATGTAAAAATAAATATATAGAGTTTGACATCTTTTGTGAGGTATGTGATTAGATAAGCATGTATAAGTTTTGATTAGTTTGATACATGTGCATTCACACACACACACAAAGGATTAAGAAAAAACTAAGATTAATAATTAAGTTTTAAATTTTAGATGATGCATTGTTTTGAAGTTTTTTGAGAAGTTATGGTGTAGAATCTTTGAGGATGATGTGAAATTCATATTAATCTATTGCTCGAGTCAGTTAAGTTAGTCGAAATAATTAGTTGATAGTTTATTTTTAATTTTGTTTTACTCAGGGACGAGCAAAATATAAGTGAGGGAGAATTTGATGAGAATAAAATATGTTATATTTTTATCTTTTAATGCTTGATCTTTTATATTTTATTTTGTGCCTAAATACACTCATTATTTATTTTAATTTGATTTTGTAGGAAAAAGTGAGAAATAAGAAAAAATGGCAAAATCGTAAATAGGACACCATTGATGGGCACGGCAGCGCCCATATTATAAAGGAAAGAGGCGCTGCAACACTTGGACCATGCTAGGCTATCGATTAAGAAGCGCGACAACACCCAGTTTGTGAAGAGAATAGGCAGGGTAGTGCCGATCATCTATTTGGCCCAATTTTGAGCGCGAATTTGCATAATTTAATTCCTAAATGGAATAGGTTTCCATATATGTCAGGGATTATTGATGTAACCTACAAATACATACTTTGAGACACAATTTAGGGTACTTTATGCTATATAATTCTCTCTTTATTATTCTTTGGTGATTTCATGACTATGTGTGGTTGATTTCTTACTCTTGGTTTAAGTGAACGAAAGCCATCAAAATTAATACACTGTGAGACTTAATTAGTTTTAATTGTTCAATTTATATTTGGAGTATTTGTGGCGCCCTCAAATTCGGGTCCCTTGAACATTGAGATCGGTGCTCACGATACAACATACACATCACATGTATCTAGCCGTTCATTATGAATTACATCATTCCTTACAATGTCTTTAATACAAAACATAATAATATCCCAGGTTTAGCTAACCTTTACAAAATATAACTGATAACATAAAAGATTTATATCAATTAATAGCATAATAATCAATACATAATGACCCTATTCGGTCGACTTCGCCTTGCCTTTTTCCTTCCTTGAACACTCGATCACTTCGATCTTAACTGCAAAAATTTATTTAAAGCAAGGGTGGGTTTAAAACGTATAATGAATCATATGTCATGAATAAAAGAATTGAAACTTCAACAATATTCAAGGATTGTGAAGAAATAGGAATTCTGCAACAATTTCAATACAAAGGACTTCCTCGAATTTTATGCTGAGTGATCAATATGGATCGTGAACTATTAGAGGAATTATCAGTCATTTCAACTGAATTCCTCAAGAGTGGATGTTAATTACAATCTCTACAAGTACTTAGGTGATCAGCCTATTGTACCATATATTATGCATAATATTCAAACATAGTGCGCGGTGTCGATTGTCCGACAATAAAGTACCCCTTTATAGGGTTGTTCATCTCATACTTACATCATGAGTCCGCACAACAATAATATGGTTTAGAATAGGTTCAAAGAAATTTTATGATTTCAATATCTTATCTCAATATCAGTCTAGCCAAAATAAGTGGCATAGACCTACATTATCAAAATAGTTCATGTATAATAAAACATTTCATGCTCAACAGTTCGATATTTGAACGAATCTTTAAAATGCACTTACATGCGGATATAACATGCAAATCATTATTTAAAAACATCAAGTATTAGTTTGAATAGAAAACTTGTCTGTCTCGCAATTTACGCTTAACTCTATATTATCGCTTCTCGGATAGCCTACATAATTAATATGTCGGTTTACTAGTTAGTTTAGACTTATAATTCATTAAGTTTCTTGCTTAATCACATAACACACTACCCACATCATAAATCTCTTAACTTTCCTCTAATTTCAATCACTTTTTGGATTGTCAGAAAAGTTCTATATAACGATTACATACTTGGACTTTACACGAAAAACTGAACAACATATCAAAAAATTATGTAACGCTAAAAAAAATGACTCGGTGAACCAAAAATGGCTCGGCGTGCTAGGTTGCCTACTGCCCAGCCAGACTTCGCCAAAATTTTGGAATTTTGGATTTTTGTGTTAATTTTGTAAATTTATATCTTATTCATTACATATCAGATTAAATTTATTTTCAGATATGTTCTACCTCATACTACGTAGTATTTTTAAAAAATATAACCTGCCCAAAAATAGTTTGGTAAGACCCTAGAAAATAGTCCCCAAAAACTGCGTTTGAGAATTGGGGAGAGATTAGATTATATTAGTTTTATGATGCTGTGATACCCCAGAATTTTAAAATAAATTAAATAAGGATTATGATGAATCAAGTAAAGGTTAATATTTAAAACCTATTGTTGAATGATAAAAGTATTGAGGAATGATTATGGAATGAAAAGAAGATTCACGAATATGAATTGAGAAGATAAAGATGAATGTGCAGAGTATAAATAATGTACAATAAAGAGAATGGAAAAAGTGAATGGAGTAAGGTTGTGTACGATTGAAGAAAAGAAAAGTTTCAGAGAATAAGAAATTACCAGCGTGCCCCTGGCCATTTCTGTTATTACCGAACGTGTCCCTAGCTTTGTAAAATGACCGGAATGCCCCTGAACTTTCCGAAAAATGACCAGCGTGTCCCCTAGGGTGCGGAAATTACCAAAATGCCCCTAGAATCAGTTTTTAATTGAAATAAATGTTTAAAAATTGTTTAAAAATCATAGAAAATTATAGAAAAATACTAAAAATATAGAAATGATGTTTGGGCATTAAATTTAATATTTTTGAAAAAATATTATATATTGGGGATTAATATTTAAATGTTTAAATATTAATCTAATAAGGTTACCATTTAGAAAATGGTTAAATAAAAATTTTGGGACACCCAGTTATGTTAAAATTTATCCGATGAGCCGGGTTGTCCGTATTAGAGGTGTTGGGTATTAAGTTAAACGAATATTTTAATGAACGAGGTTAATATAATTGGTCATATAAATTAATAATTCGCCTAGAGATGATATTAATTAATTAAATTAATATCACAAGGAGTTAAATAATTATTATTGATTATTTTATGATCATAGGTTGATCGAGTAAAGGGTATGAACTACCAATTTAATAAGTTGAGCTATTAATTGGACGCCAGGCAAGTTCTTTAGTCCCTTTTATGTTAAATGTTGGAATGTTATGATATGTAATTCTTGTTTTAACTGCATACAAATTATGTGTTACGTGATACGTGATTAATATGACCACAATGTGTATTTTGTGCAACGATGTGAATATATATGAGATATATTGCTATAGTAGAAGCACAAGCACATGATGTATAACACACACCAAGCGTGATAAGGTATGTGCTACGTGAAGTATAACTGTTGAACTTGCTGAGCCGTTGTGCTCATTACTTGCTTAAATAATATTTTTGCAGGAAAGAAATGAATTTCGAGAATATCAGATTTTGTAGAGACGAATTTTCCTAAAAGGATTGTGAACATTATCATTATACGTTTATATTATGATTCAATAGGAATACATTCGCAAAGCTTGTATTGACGTGATGTATGCATGTACAAACTGTGGTATTAATGTGATATATATACGTATATGTCAAATCCAGACAGAATTTGTAAAGTTAAATTTTGAAATGTGATGGTAATAGATAGATATTATGATAGAGACTATTCAATAGTTAATTATGAATTATGAAATAAAGAAATAATTAGGGATTTATAATCAACATTAAATTTGAAATGTTGAAAAATATGATACTGGTAAGAGAAAGAATAAGTTAAGGTTGCGATTCGGGGACTAGGATCGAAATGTAAGGATTTTTAATATCCAATTAATTTAAAGCAATGACTAAAAGAAAAAGAAAAATTTTATACCGAAAAATTGGTACTTGATGATTTTAAAATCAATTTAATGGATAAAAGAAGGTGATTAAAGATTATTAACGAACCGAAATTTGGACGTAATGAAAATAATGTTTATTAAATACAAGATTTAAGGGAATAAAGTGGGTCGAATTTCGGGGTCGTTACAGATGCCCCAAAATTCAGGTTCCATAATATCGAGTTTAGTGCTCACAATTTAATACAGAAATAACATATAAATACATAATTTTCATTAAACTTAGCGGAATAATACATAATTGTTCCTTATAAAAGGTAATACAATCCCAAGGTTTTCTAACCTTAACATAATTAATACATATCTTAAGGGTTCACATAAATATTAATCAATAAACTACTTGCATGCAATTTCTACTCTTTGGTTTTTCCCTTGCCCTTGTCTTTCTTGGAGCACTCGGGCTTAGCTGAAAAATAATTCATAATAAAGCAAGGGTGAAAAACTAGCTTGCTCAGCAATTTTAAGAAAAATTAATATAAGAATGATATATCATGATTGAATAGAAGTAATTTCTTAGATTTCAACAATATATAATAATTGTGAAAAAACAAGAATCAAGTTTCAATTCAAAGAAATGATTGAGTCTTTACTACTGAGTGACCACTAAGGATCATGAACTAATATTTAAGGTAAATCAGACATGTATCTGACCATTTTATTGTTTTGGTATTCAAAGGGATCAGCCTCTTGTACCCTATGTATATGCATAACATTCAGACATCTTGGGCAATGATCGGTTTTCTGATAATAATCCCCCTTTTAGGGTTGTTCGTTCTCAGTCTTATAATAAGAATCCGTCACAATCAATGGTTTGGATAAGTTTGAACTATATTTAAGTGAATGAATTTAACATTCTAGGTCTAGCTGAACAATTAGCAAAGACTGTTTTTAAACAGTTCATGAATAAAATAACTTTAATCTTCAGATGCACTATGTGCGAATATAATAATTAACCCACGTATAGTTCTTAAAAAATAATTACAAGTTTTGGGTATAGAGAATTT
This sequence comes from Hedera helix, assembly GCA_947179155.2. Classification (NCBI taxonomy): domain Eukaryota; kingdom Viridiplantae; phylum Streptophyta; class Magnoliopsida; order Apiales; family Araliaceae; genus Hedera; species Hedera helix. The sequence goes on along the minus strand of OX359285.1, from coordinate 5,116,048 downwards.
GCCTTGATGGTTATCTACGGTTGACCAATAAAAATTTAATTTCATTTGAAAGAACCTAACAATTAATAAAGTTGATCTTTCAATTAGTATCACGTCTAGGTTCATATAATTACCCTTATACATCTAACATTACAAATATTTAATCAAATAATTAAATATTTAATAATACACTAAACACCTAAAAGTATTATCGTCATTGGATAATATTTTAATCACATGATACCAATATTAATCATTTATTATTCTTTAAACATTTATCTAATATTATTAATCAAATAATAATATCTAAGTCCTTTAATAATATTATTAATCATTCAATAATATTTTAAATATTTAATATTACATTAAACTCTTACTAATATTATTAATCATTTAATAATATTTTATTCACTTATTAATATTATTAATTATTTAATAATATTTTATTAATTTTATAATATTATTAATTATTTAATAATATTTTATTCAATTTCTAATATTATTATTCATTTAATAAAATTTTATTGAGTTTCTAATATTATTAATCATTTAATAATATTTTATTCATTTTATAATATTATTAATTATTTAATAATATTTTATTAATTTTTTAATATTATTATTTATTTAATAATATTTTATTAGTTTTCTAATATTATTAATATTATTAATCACTTAATAATATTTTATACAGTTACTAATATTATTATCTATTTAATAATATTTTTATTATTTATTTTTTGTCAAATATTAATATTATATTAAATTATATTTTATGGCCCATTTCATTCTCAAAAGAACCGTTTTTTATGGTCCGTTTCTGTAGGAATAAGGGCCCAGCCTTGTTCCTACAGAAACCAATTTTTGGTTTTTTTTTTCCAGAATTTTCCAAATTTGCTATTTTGATTCAAACTTGCATAAAATAAAATATACACATCCAAAAGACTTCAAACTTGATTTGTTATCTTCTTAACTTCTTGTTTTTCAATATTTTATGGATCGGTCGAATTTTCGAAAACGTTTTTGACATAAAATTTCAATCAACTAGGTTTTTAAAAATGACATGTTTTGCGATAAAGACCATTTCACCACATTTTTCAAAGATTCAAGTTGGCTTATTCTTATGACTCATAAAGTAATATTTCAAGCCATATAACTCATAAAAATAACATCCACAACTCATTTTACAACACATCAAACCACACAATAAGTTATGATTTTTATCTGTAACATGTTTTCATGTATTTGCTTCTATCACTTTACATACCAAACATGTTGATACACATAATAAACATATTAAACCATTGAGATATATATATATATATATATATATATATATATATATATATATATATATATATATATATATATATATATATATACATATATCATAGATCTACTATTGTAGAGCATCAAAATAGATTTTGAACCATTAAAAATACATTTTTGACCATATAAGCAACATATTGCCCATAACAAATATATTTTGACCATGAAAAATACATTGAGCATACATGGGCACATAAGTACACATATTCACCATTAAATCTCTATCTTTATACTTTCGAGCTCTCAATAGCTCCATCTTACACAAATTTCTCCCACAACCAACCATGACAAACATGTATACAACAATTATTAACCATGGAAATGAAAGACTAAAGGGTAGAAAACTTTTAAATCTCTTGGTTTTGCTAGTTTTCTTCTTTTTAGACAAGAAATGAGCTAGAGCCTCCACTTTGAAAACTTGATAACTAACACAAAAGACCCTCTAAATGTATTCTCTCAAGAGTCTTCTCTCTAGAACTATGTCTCTTTCTAAAAATACTAGTAATGAGCAAATGAAATAAACTCTTTAACCGAGGCAATTGTCTCAGTTGGTTTAAGGGATACTCCAGAGCGAGTTATAAACCCGGACGTCCTGGGTTCAACTACCGGTAGCAGCACAATTGTTAAGGCTAGAAATGGTCAACTCAGCCACGGGTCGCAGGTTTCAGGGCGAAACCATGTCTTAGGCGGAGCCTATGCGCAAAGCCTGGCCCGGAGTGGGGAGACTTAGTCTGATTGCGGTTGGAATACTCCACATTATCAAAATAAAAAAAATAAAAAAATAAAAAATAAACTCTTTATAAGCCAAGCCATGAGTTCTATTTATAGGTCAAACTCATCATCCAAAATGTATGCATGCATACACTATAAGTCTACATAATCCTCAACTCATCTTATCTTTTAAATTCATTAGCTAAATTTTAGGGATTTTACCTGCACAAGTACTAGGGTTGGTAAAGAGTTGGTAAGGTTGGTGAACAATGAATATTTTCAAGCAAATAAAAGATAACACTCCACCCCCAGTAGGGGCCCTCTTTGTAATAACCATGAATTCTAAGTTACATTGTAATTATAATTATTAGATAATTATTAATGAATTAAAATTTTTGTATGAATTAATTGTGCATTTACATGATTGAATGAATATATGTATATACGTGTATATTTATTAATCTAATAATGTATCAAGGTAGTGGAATTAATTTAATTAATCTAAGAAGAGTTCAAGTAATTAAATTATATTAGTGGACTAGCCCATGAGTTGAATTTAACAAGCCTAAGTCTTGTATGTTATTTATGTGTTGATATTTTATAAACTAGCCCAACCTAGTAGCTCAAAAGAATTAATAAAACAAATTTAATTGGATTATGAGTTTCAATTAATGGATTTACTAATTAAAGTTCAAGAGAATTAATTTAGTAGTTAATGAATTTAATGTAATGGTTAGTCCATGTTATAATTAAATTAGCCCAATACTTAATTTAATTTCATGTATCATGTATTAGTTAATGTTAGCCCAATGAAATGAATTAGTTGAGTCCAAACAAATTAAATGAATGAGCCCAATGGAATAAATTCTAGAGTTCAATGTGAAGTCAAATGTGGTCAATATATATATGTAGTGATACACACACACACACACACACACACACACACACACACACACACACACACACACACACACACAAGGAAGCTTCACTCAATGGCCATAAAGAAATACAAGCAACATATCAATCACATTGTTAATCAAAATGTCAATCCATCAAATAGTAAGCATGTTTAGGGAGCTTAATTGACTTGATGTTAATTGTTTAGGGGGGTTAATGATGCAATCCTAGACTTCTATAAATAAGACATTCACCAAGCTTGGCTAGGTTGTTAGTATTTTTGCTAGAAACATAAGAGAGAAAAAAAAAGAGTTTTTTAGAGAGAAAAGTTTAGAGAGTTCTTGAAGGTTGAGAGTTAAAAGTCTAGAAAGGAGCTTTGGTGTATGTCATTTAGTCTCACAACCTACTTTGAAAGGAGAAGAAAAAGAGCATCTAAGTCTAAAAGGTTTAAAAGTGTTCAAAACCCTAGCTTCCATTTAATCTTTGTGTTTTTATATGTTTGAAGTGATTTTAATGGTCAAAAGTGTATTTCTGTAGTAGCAAACTATTTTCAAAACTCTCTAATCTTAAATACATGCTAGATTTATAGATATATGGTTTAATGGGTGTAACATGAGTATTTATATGTTTTAATGTTGGAAAAGTTGATCAAATGCATGAAATCAACTTTATCGGAAAAACCCTAAACTGGTCAGTCCAGTTCCCGAAGTTACTGTTCATGTTCCGCAGCTCATATTCGAGTTGGTTGGAATATGAGATAAGAAAATTTCCAAGTGGAACGACTGAAAAATATTATAAGGGCTATTTTTGGTGATATTTCTAGCAAAACAGTTCCTGCCGGAAAAATCCCAACCCTACTGTCCAGAATATTCCGTGGGCTTTTTTGGCTAGTTAATTTGCTCTGAAAATTCCGTTCTTATGGATTATGAAAATATATGTTTTTATTGACATACTTTCCAAAAATGAGCTTATTCCGACTTCGGATGAGTGAGATATGACCCAATTAACATTTTACGATTTAAAAAAGAAATTGTTATAACTTTAGTATTATACCTCAAAAAATTATGATTTTTTTGTGTGGAATTAGTATGTGTGGAGATGTAGTTACTATGTAATTTTGTCACATTCTGATGTAAGTATATTTTTTGATAAATGGTACTATTTTGGACAGAAATGACCTATTTAAAAATAGGAAATGAACTTGAAAAATTACAAGAAAATTATTTTGTTAGTAATATATATTATACTAAAGATATCCAAAAGATATAAAAATAATAAGTCAATTAAGTATTTTGTTTAAATACAATTGAGTTAATAATGATTAAAGAAATTAATGTAAATTAAGTCAAAAAATTATGAAATGTAATTTTATTGACTAATAAGTGTTAAAATAAGTTAATAAGACTAATCAAGGGCAATTTAGTTATTTTTATAAATATTATAATAATGGCATAATTTTGTTATTAAATAAATTAAATTATGAGAATTAAACAATTAAATTAAATTGTTTAATAGTGTTTTACTAGTAGTTGAATAAAAGTTTATTATTTAATGATATAATAATAAATTGATTTAAAATCAATTTAAATAATTTGGAAGGTATTAAGTAAGATATCACTTAATCATTATGAGTGACATTAAAATAATTTAAATCATTTGAGAAGTGTTAAACATTATTAACTATTACAAAATTAATAAAATATTATTAAATAATTAATAATATTAAAAAATGAATAAAATATTATTAATATTAGATACTTAATAAAATATTATTAAATAGTTAATAATATTGGAAAAATATTTAAAGGATATTAAATGATTAATATTTTTGTAAGAGAATAAAATATAATCAATGGATAATAATATTTCTAAGTGTTCGATATTTGTTTGTGAGTAAATGTTAGTAATTAAAGAAGATTAAATGTTATAAACATGAACCAATGTGCGTTACTAATTGGTAGATCATTCTTATCAATGGTTAGGTCTTTCCAAAGGGAGTAGATTAAATTGCATTAACAGTAATTCGCGGACAAGACAAGTTTCCTATACTTAAACTTGTATTTATTTTACAAGAGTTTTAAGTGGTTTAATTATTAAAAATTAATCAACATCAATGTTATTCATATATTCACACATAGTGCATTTGAAGTTTTATAATTCATTTGATTCATAAACTGTTTAAGAATGTCTAAGCTAGTTATTTCGGCTAAACACTACACGTATAAATTCCATAACTTGAATATTTTTATAAGATCTTATCCAAACCATTGGTTGATGCGGATTTTTATAGTAAGACTGAGAATGAACAACCCTAAATAAGGGGATTATATTCGAAAAACCGACCTTTGCATAAAATATTTGAATGTTATGTATATACATAGGGTACAAGAGGCTGATCCCCTTAAATACCAAAACAATAAAAGGGTCAGATACATATTTGATTTACCTTCAGTATTAGTCCATGGTCCTTAAAGACCACTCAGCAGTAAAGACTCAATCATTTCTTTTAATTAAAATTTGGCTCTTGTTCTTTCACAATCATTATATATTGTTAAAAACTATGAAGTTATTTCCCATTCATTCATCATATATCAATCTTGTAATAATTATTCTTAAACTTGCTGAGCAAGCTAGTGACTCATCATTGCTATATCATGAACAAATTTTCATCTAAGCCTGAGTGCTCCAAGAAAGATAAGGGCAAAAGAAAAGCAAAAGCGTAGTATTTACATGCTAATAGCATCGTTTAATATTTATTTAAATATTGTAAATTTTTTATAAACCCTTAAGATATGTATTATTATGTTAAGATTAGAAGATCTTAGGTTTGTATTACATTTTTTAATGAACAGTTATGTATTATTCCGCTAATTTTAATGAAGATTATGTATCTAATTGTCATTATGTATTAGATTGTGAGCACTAAACTCGAGATCCCGGATTTGGGGGCATCACACTCTTGGCTAGCCAAAGCACCTATTTTCCAACCAATTTTGATTTATTTTTATGTCATGTATATATATATATATATATGCAAGTGGGCTACACTTTGGGTCAATTAATTAATTTAATGTGGGCTTCTAGATAACTTTTGATTGGGCTCTCACATTAAGTCATTTGGGCTACTACATCATTTATACAAGTAAAAATACATTGGGCTATCATTAAAATAGATTATGGACTACCCATTAATTAAGTTCATGGACTATTAGGTTAATTCCATTGGACCTAGTTTAATAATTTCTTTGAATTTAATATATAATCCAATTAGATTTGTCTTATTAACATCAATTGAGCTACTAAGTTAACTAGTTTACCTTAATTTCAATACTTTGATTCTTTTTTAATTAATTAATTATCTTACCTTGCTACATTTTAATAAATGAACAAATACACAATTAAATTAATATATTCATTCAACCACATAAGAGAGCATAATTAATTAATACAAAATTTTACTTCATTGATAATTATTTAATAATTATAAATATAATGTAACATAGAATTCATGGTTATTAAAAGTTTATGTATTAGATTAATTTTATTATTAGTTTTAGGTTAGAATAGGAGTAGAATTAAATTATTTATTCATTAGTAAAATTAAATTATTTATTCATTGTACACTAGTGGAAGGATTTTCAATAAAGGGAGTTTTATTGTTGTTCTTCTTCTTTTTTATTTTTATTATCTTATTCATTTTAATGTCTAACTAATTTTTTTAAATCTAAGATGAAGATGAAATTAAATAATTATTCATGATAATATTTTTCGTCTTTTCTATTATTTTTGTTTTAATGTTTAATTATTTTTGCATTCATATTTCAATATTCAAATACCATTGTTTCATAGTTCTTATATGATTTTCAATTAATGTCTTTTGATAGATTATTATTAAGATGTGAGTTTTTCTTAATCTATGCTTACTAGAAAAAGTTTTGATAAATCACACTTAATCATTAATTTTTTATAGTTTATGCTTACCCAAGTTAATTATAAAATTACTAAATTAAAGGAAGGGGATATCCAAACCATACTTAATTTCTATTTGGACTTAATTGATTTATTTTTCAAAATATATACACCAAATCAGTGACATAATTTGAATTATAAAAATCAAAGAGATTGGATTATTTGTTATGTTTATTATTTAGTGGATTCGGATTCCTAGTTATTTCCTTATTATTGATTTTCATTTTCTAATTAATTTAATAGTAGTTAATCAATTATCAATCTTTATTTCTAGTTTGCTTGAGATAATATTAAAGATATTTTAAAATTAATTTAATCTCTGTGAGTTCGACTTGTAATGGTCAATTTTATAATAGATATTGCGCACTTGCCGTTACTAATTTTCATCACATCAAATATCAATTAATTATAATTTGACACATTATTTTGTATTTTTTATATAACGTCACGAGCATTATTCCTTTTGTCCACTTTCCTATGTTCTTTTACATTTATCTTTTAAAATTTAATAATTGTTAAATCAACTATTGACGCCATGAAGCAGCAGATGACGCCACCTAACAAACCAAAATTTTAATTTTTTCTTCATTTTTTTTGTTAATTATTGTAAAGATACGCTGCTGCACTTGCCACCTTCAATAACAGATGTTTATTTTAGTGTAATTCTTTCATTCTTATCTCTTAGTAAGTAGTCTAATGTATGCAATGATACAAAAATTAGGAGGTGCAAACACAAGATTTTCATTAATGATAATATACAATTTTTGAAATATTAATAGTAAGGGTGACCCTTAGGTGTTAATAGTAGCTGTAAAATAAACCAGGTTTATCACCCACCACCTAAAGGGTGGGTTTATAAGAACCGACCTTTCTGATCACGAATCCAATTTTTAATAAGTTTTTTGTTTACATTTACACCTCCTAATTTTCAATTTTCGGCGAAAAATTATTTCTTAACAAATTTTTTTATAAACCCAACCTTTAGGTGGTGAGTGAAATGTAGTCTAATGTATGAAATGATAAGAAAATTAGGAGGTGTAAACACAAGATTTTCATTAATAATAATATATAATTCTTGAATTTATATTAATGAAAATACGACATCTATCTCTACTCTCCCATACATAAAAGATCAAGGGACAATTCTTTTTACAATTAGAATAGATCCTCTGAACTTCTGCCCCATGATTCTTAAAACTACTTATAATCCTTTTATATTTGAGAGAAATAAATCTCTTCATAAATATACATCCACCGACTAGAGCATGACAAAATTGAAATGGCTCACAACACAAAACAGTAAATCAGTTGGTTACATCTGGACAGACATAAATGCCAACACTAGATAAATGTTTTCCTTCCCCTCTGACAAACACGTCATTAAAACCAAGGTTTGCCACATTGCTTGGTTCTCGGTTAAGAACTACATAAAGCATCTAATGTCAATTCCTTTAGGTTTAGAGCCCTGTAGTGAGTGCCACTGTAGCACTTATACTGTAGTTAAATGAAATGACATGGATGGTGTCTTTTTGAGAAACTGATGGGAAGCTTCCTTCATAAGCTTTATTAAAGCAGAGGATCCCATCCACGTGATGTTAGTATTTTTGTCTGGTTAGTGGGAAACATGTGATAGACGCCTATTGGTAAGGTCTTCCTTTTTCAGATACCCTTCAGTGTGTTGACTGATTTACAAGATGAAGGGTATTATATTCTTTTTAAGTAAATATTATATATTTACTTTCTTTTATAAGTTCTTGGGTTCGATACCTATTAGGTGATGGTGAGTATTTATTGTTATGCTGAAGGTCATAGTTTGATACTGACCCTAATTATTGCCTCCGTTCTCATTTTTATTATTACTTGGTACTTGTACGTTTATTGTATATTGAGATTTATGTACCTGAATTATCTTGAAAATGAGAGGGAATACTCAACATAAGAGAGGATTGAACCCTGTTACTCCTAAAAAATATGGTGGAAATAGGAGGTTGTTTGTTCAAGGAAATAAGGTGGTTGCTAGGTGGCCCTACAAAAACGTGTTTATCGAAGGACTCGATATACTCCTTTTATGACAAGGGCATTCTGGTACTGTACTGGCCACGTGCCAAACGTCTACTTGCTCTTAATTGAATCTAGGGTTTAGTACGTGAATCTTACAAGGCATGAAAGTAATAAATTCCGGATACTTTGAAGTAGTTAACCTTAAATTAGCTTTGAACTTGCAATAAAAGGTTTTGGAAGTGAGCTTAGAATTGTCTAATATGCATTTGGCCATCCAAGGGCAATTTTCTTCCTTTAACGATGAATAACAGTTACCATAATAACAAATTTCTACAGGATAAGTAACCGAAAAAATAAATTACGCCTACTCTGCATCTTTACCTTGTAAACGACAGTCGTATATACTTAGTCAGACTATTCTGGTGGCGTTTCCAGGGACGTATGGATTGTATATGATGTAACAGCTATCAATTATTATTGCCCTCTGTACAATCCTTTATTTTGTTCTTTGGAATAGAGATGAGAAGGTTAGCTTGATCGTCTGTGATTTAGACGATGCTACCGCTTCTATGAAAACTTTTATGTGCTTGGCCAAAGAGAACATCATCGACGTTTAACTCCATGGCTATGGAGTGTGCCAGTAAACGGATCTGATTGGAGAAGAAGACATATATTTATAATGGGTTACTGTTGAGATATACAGTCACTTTGTATATTTGAATAGTGACAAAAAACTCTATCCTATGGGCTGAAGTGACTTGGTGCTAGGGGCACATCAGGTCGGGTCGGGTCTGAATGCCTTTTGTTTAATATTATAAAGGCATTCCCCGCCACATGGCATGCAGTGATTGGATGAGAGGGAATATGCCATAGGAGTAGAGGAGTGGAAGTAACAAAAAAATTAAAAGGGGCACACACAACGGGCACTATTTGTACGATTTTGGAGTGAAAATAGCAAACTAGTTACTTTTCATTACAGTGAAAAGTAGGTAGAAGTCACTTTTAAGTCGAAGTGATTAAACAGTAGCGCGAAGTGAGTGCCACTGTAGCGCTTATACTGTAGTTAAATGAAACGACATAGAAGGTGTTATTTTGAGAAGCCGCTGGGAAGCTTCATTCATTCGCTTTATTAAAGTAGTGGGTCCCATCCACGTTATGTCAATACTTTTGTCTGGGTAGTGGGAAACGTATGATAGACGCCTATTGGTAAGGGTCTTCTTTTTTCGGATACTCTTCAGCGTGTTGAATGATTTACAAGATGGAGGGTATTATATTCTTTTTAAGTAAATATTATATATTTACTTTGTTTTATATGGTCCTGGGTTCGATACCGATTAGGTGATGGTGAGTATTTGTTGTTATGCTGAAGGTCATAGTTTGATACTGACCCTAATTATTGCGTCCGTTCTCATTTTTTATTATTATTGGGTACTTGTTGTACGTTTATTATATATTGAGATTTATGTACCTGAATTATCTTGAAGATGAGAGGGAATACTCAACGTAAGAGAGGATTGGACACTGTTACTCCTCAAAAATATGATAGAAAGAGGAATTTGTTTGTTCTAGAAAATAAGGTGGTTGCGTGGTGACCCTACATAAAGCGTGTTTATCGGAGGACTCGATCTGCTCCCTTTTATGACAAGGGCATTCTGGGACTATATTTGCCACGTGCCAAACATCCACTTACTCGTCATTGAATTTAGGGTTTAGTATGTGAATCTTACGAGGCATGAAAGTAATTAATTCGGGATCCTTTGAAGTATTTAACCTTAAATTAGCTTTGCACTTGCAATAAAAGGTTTTGGAAATAAGCTTAGAATTCTCTAATATGTATTTGGTCGTCCAAGGGCAATCTTCTTCCTTTAACGATGAATAACAGTTACCATAATAACAAATTCCTACAGGATAAGTAACCGAAAAAATAAATTGGACCTACTTTATGTCTTTACCTTGTAAACGGTTCTGGTGGCGTTTCCAAGAATGTATGGCTTATATATGATGTAACAGTTATCAATGATTATCGCCCTCTGTGCAATCCTTTTTTTTGTTCGTTAGAATAAAGATGAAAGGTTAGCTTGATCGTCTGTGATTCAAACAATGCTACCACTTCTATGGAAGCTTTTATGAGTTTGGCCGAAGAGAGCATCATCGACATTTAGCTCCATGGCTATGGAGTGTGCTAATAAACTGATCTGATTGGAGAATAAGACATATGGGCCGAAAAGAGCGTCATCGCCGTTTAGCTCCATGGCTATGAAGTGTGTCAGTAAACTGATCTGATTGGAGAAAAAGATATATATTTATAAGATGGAGGGTATTATATTCTTTTTAAGTAAACATTATATATTTACTTTGTTTTATAAGGTCCTAGGTTCGATACCCATTAGGTGATGGTGAGTATTTCTTGTTATGCTGAAGGTCATAGTTCAATACTGACCAAGATTATTGCCTTTGTTTTCATTTTTATTATATTACTGGTAGTTGTTGTAAGTTTATTATATATTGAGATTTTTGTACGTGAATTATCTTGAAGATGAGAGGGAATAATCGACGTAAGAGAGGATTGGACCCTGTTACTCCTAAAAAATATGGTGAAAAAAGGAGGTTGTTTGTTCTAGGAAACAAGGTGGTTGCTAGGTGTCCCTAAAGAAAGCGTGTTTATCAGAGGACTCGATTTGATCCTTTTTATGACAAGGGCATTCTGGATGAGATGTTTGATCCTCTATCTGAAATTAGAACTGATGTTCATTTTTTTTATTATTGTTGTCTACCGGGTTCTGGTCAGGGACTAAGAGAAAGACATGGACGACATATAAAATTATATTAAATCAATCTAGACGGTGTTATCAAATATGAAGGAGATAACAGAAGTACATAATCTTTATCCCCTATTGCAGATGTGGGAATGTCTGAGGGCTTTGAACCTAAAGGAATTAACATTGGATTCCTTTATGTAGTGCCTGATAGTGAACCAAGCAATGTGGCTAAACTTGGTTTTGATGACGTGTTTGTCAGAGGGGAAGGACAACATTTATCTCGTGTTGGCGTTCATGTCCATCCAGATATAACCAGCCGATTTACTGTTTTGTGTCGTGAGTCATTTCAATTTTGTCATGCTCTGGTCGGTGGATGTGTATTTATTAAGAGATTTTTTTCTCTCAAATATAAAAGGATTATAAGTAGTTTTAGGGATGGTAGGACAGAAGTTCAGGGGATCTATTCTAATTATAAAGAGAATTTTCTCTTGATCTTTTGTGTATGGGAGAGTAGAGATAGATGTCGTATTTCCATTAATGTAAATTCAAGAATCGTATAGTATCACTAATGAAAATCTTGTGTGTACACCTCCTAATTATTGTATCATTGCATACATTAGACTACTTACTAAGAGATAAGAAAGTATGAATTACACTAAAATAAACTTCTGTTATTGAAGGTGGCAAGTGCAGCGTGCCTTTACAATAATTAACAAAAAAATGAAGAAAAAAATTAAAATTTTGGTTTATCGGGTGGCATCATCTGCTACTTCATGGCGTTAATAGCTTATTTAACAGTCATACTTATTGGTACGCCCAACTAATCAACACATAAAACAATAAAATGATGATGACCATTTTCTTCAACCCTCAACTACTTAAAACCATGCAAAATACATGGCTGCTAAGGGTAATACTGTCAACACTCTTTGATCAGCAGCAGCATAACTTGTTTATTCATGAGTTGATTCTACAAGTTTCCACAAAATTATTTATCAAGTGTTAATTATATGGGGAGAGTCAAATAATATCATAGAGAAAAATTATATTTTTCTTTATCTAAAAAATTAAGTTCAATTGAATCTTTAAATTATATTACGTTGGTTCTAAAATTAGAAGTACATTTCTAACATTTATCGAAAATGTGTTATTGGTGACATGATAGTCCTAAACCTATATAAGATATATGTAATGATATGTTAGAAATTTTATGACGTTTTATAGTTCAAAATTAGAAATGTATGTTTAATTTTTAAAATGAATTAGTAACAAGTAAAACGTATTTTCAAATTTGGAACAAAGAGGGTATTACATTATTTGATAAAGTCTTTCTTTTGATTAGATTAGTTGTTATTGAAGTTAGTAAAAAAATATTAAAATGATGAAGCGTGTGTGTGTATGTGTGTGTGTATATATATATATATATATATCCTGGGGCTGGGGAGGCAAATTCTAGCACTGATGAAGTTGGACTTGAAGAGGTAGGTGCCCTAGAAGGCTGGGGAAATTCAGGGCTCAAACCAATACTTCCATAATTTCTGTTGAAACCTGGTTCCCATTCTTAATTTTAAATTAGAGTTTCTATTTATAGAGAGATATCCATTGAAACACCCATTGAAAAGTTATCGTTACTTAATTTAAAGCTTCGATCTTAGATGATCTCTAATATTGACATTTATAAATAAGTATCAGCTTAGTTTCAGCTTTGTCTCATTTTTCGGTACGCTAAAAATGGAAATCATGTGGCTAACGTCATACTGTCAAAGTAGTTGTTAGACATAACCTTTTATGATCTTCATTTTGAACTTGGTATGATTAGCAGACATTTGAAGTTCTCATCCTTTATATCTTCTCGATATTAGTCCACTGTCAAACTTGTCATACTTTATGATTTTGCCAATCATAAAGTTCCTTGAAGATCATAGAGCATTTTTCTTGATTTACTTTACGATCTTCATCTACCTTATGATTGTAGAGTTAACTTTACGATCTTTATTTGCTTTACAATTGCAGAGTTAACTTTATGATCATACTCTGCGATTCTTATTCAGCTCAGCAAGGCAGATGTTAAGTTTTATAATTCATGAGCAGACTCTGCGATTTGCTTATTTCAATGAACTGTTCTAAAATCTGCATTTCCTCGTACGATCATGGAGCGAACTTTGTGATTTTATAATTTGTTCTATGTACTCTAAATTTTTTCTATGATCTTTATGTACTCTATAATCTTTACAGTCTTTGATTGTGGAATGTATCTTTCAGTTTAGTCTGCTCCACGATTCTTATGCTCTATGATCTTACATTATACTCTTTGATTTTGACATTGCTAGACAAGCTTAGTTCATGTCCTGATAACCAAGTATTCTTCTTTTGTAAACTTGGGTTTCGATCTTTCTCAAGTTCATTATCTTCTTCTTGATCAACTCCCCCTTATGCAGACACTTGTTATCTGCAAGATTGTAGATTCCATTTTGTCTCTATTCAGTGCATTTTTCTGTTGTAGTGGATATCACGTGTCCTCTTCTTCTGATAACCAGGTCGTTACTGAATAATACTCTGTTCCTTATCTTCTTCGACTGTTTTACCTCAGACTACTTCTTGCTGTAGAAATTTTGATGAAGACATCCCAATTATGTATCGTAGTGAATCTGTCTCTCAGTGCCATTGACATTCTAATTTTTGATATGTAGCACTGACGTAACTCAATAATGATGTAACTCTGCGTTCTGAAGTAGCTCAATGATACTGAGTGACTCAACGATATAATAATATTTAGTTCAGCTTCATTATGTAATCTTGGGAACTTTTACTTGTTTATCATCTGTGAGCTTCCTTTCTTCACTCCTTCTGCTAGAGTCTTTTGTCTTGACTTTCTTGTGCTAAACCTGCTTGATAGAACTCTATGAACTTTGTCTCTGTGCTGATCTTATGGAATGACCCTTGTTCCTTTCAATTCTATTTCCTGCTCTGAAGTAGTTTTGTTGATCTTATCCAATTTTGTGCTTAAGTATTCTCCTCACTTAGCCTAGTGTTCTTTTATAATCTTTTGCTTTGATCCATTTTCTTATATCCGTAGTAGTTGTCTTGATCTTCTTTTCCTTTGACGATTTCGCTCTGGCCTATAAAGTTAAGCTTCAAATTTTCCATGTAGTAATTATGACTTACGTTATGATCTTCCTGATCGTAGAACTTACGATGATCAGTAAGTATGACTTTTTTTGACTCTTCAAGGTTTGAGTTTTACTATTTGCTCTACTAGTGTATCTTGCCCTACGATTTTTGAATATACTCTGTGACTTTCATATTATTCGACGATCTTGAACTTGCTTAGTACTCATAGAGTTGATCATAACGCATTTTCTCTACAATTTCTTCTATTTTGTTTCTTTACCATGTGAACTTCCAGTTCTTCTTCTCTAGTGATCTTCTCAAATCTTGCTTTCTTCTTAACTGTTATTGCTTTGTTAATCTTGATCTTCTCCCTAGTCTGTTACAATTTTCAAAACTGGATCAACCTAACAAGTTTGATCTCGAAGTCCTTTTACAATATATTACATCATGTTTATTCATAAGGACTATTTTTTATTGATCATTGTAGTTCCGATCAACCTAACAGATTTGATCCCTAAGACCTTTTACAATGAGTTCTTCTATAAGGGTTGTACAAAAGTTACTGGTTACAAATATACTTTAATATTCAATTATTTCAATCATACACTTGAACTAACAACCTTTCACAATCTAATTATCATCAAATCATTCAAGCATACATTCGTACTAACAATCTCTCCCTATTTGATGATGACAAAACAAACTAGTAATTTCACAATATAAATCAAACAGGAAATCAATAAGTATTCTAGCAAATCAGAACATTATCTATTATATAGTGAGAAGCTGTATAACAAAATTAAGTTTTTATTTATTTAAACAACTAAGTAGATACTTAAGGAATATAACTTTTAAACAGATCAAAACATTTCTCCCCTATATGATACAAATAAAAACTATCTATATTTTCTTAACTGTTTCTTTTCTCCCCCTTTTTGTCAGCATCTTCTGGAATGATATCTTCAACAGGGTTGTTGATGACGTGGATTCTGAGAGATTTAAAGAAAAAGTAAGAGAGAGGTGTTCAACATGTACCTCTCTCTCTCTCTCTCTTTCTCCTTATAACTTTCAGTCCTCCCCCTCAGCGACTGGACTTGAGAAATGAATGTTGATGCTCATCTAGTCCCATTGATTGCATCATCATAAGAATACCAAGATGGTAATCCTAGATGCATTATCATGGGAAAATACTCTGGTTATATGATGAGAAAATTTGATGCCATGAGTATGAACAGTATGACACAGTTCGAAAATGGCAATGAAACGACATTTGAATTTCATTAGAGTGAAATCAGATTTGGCACATTCGGATCTATACCATAATCTTTTTTCTAGATTATATCCTGGTTCGCTGTTAGCAAACTAGCATTTTGATGTTTCTAACCTTTCTCCTAAGGGCATGATTGTTTATTTCTTCATAGAGAAGCGACACAAAACATGATCGTTTAGAAAGAATTAAGTTAGAGAAGGTTTAGGGCGTGGACATGGTTTTTATTGATTTATGAGACTAAGAAGGGTTTGTAAAAGATACGATGATGACTTAAGGTATATTATTTTATAGAAAAGATGTAAGTGGAATACTGAATCAAATATTTATGAATGACGTAATGACTTTTGCATAAAACGAAAAGACGAAATTTGCAATTATGTTTATGAGAGTCTTCATTTTTGTGTTCGAGAGGGACACATGTCATGTTTCTGTTTGTCAGTCAAACACTAAATTGACTATAGTAGCTTACGTGTTAAGTTCTCTTTTGTCAGCTAGGTTGACGTTGTAATACCCCGTATATTTATGAGACTTGTAGATAAAATTTTAAATAATTAATTAAAGGTTAATGTTTAGAACCTAGATTTAGAAAATTGAGATGTATAGAAAATGAGTAGACATTTAACCTAAGTTATGTATTAGAAATTAAATGTGGGTAATTATGGGTTATGAAAATTCAAAACCTAGAAAGGACTAATATGTATACTGGGAGGTATAATAAAAGTAAGATAATATAATACCTTCAGAGTTTGATAAAATAATTTGATGAAAGAGATTATGTAAGAAATATTATAATGATGTATGTGGGTGATTTATTAAGAAAATAGATTTTAATTGAGAAGTAAAGGTGGGTATATAGATGCATATATACCTAGAGTTGTGCTATTTAGCCAAACAAGAAGATAAGTAAATTAATACTCAACAGAATTAATAAATTAATTAGTTTAAATATAGAGCAAGAAAGAAAGTCGTGTAATATAATTAATTAGGTTAATTATATGAGTTATGAGTTAAAGTTACAATAGTAAATAGAAAAGCTAGAATGATTGCCTAGGATGACTATATTAAAAAGTTAATTAATTAAGTGATTAACTTAATTATCAAGTTGTAGTATAGAGTCCAATAATAGAATAAAACAAGTCTAATATTTTAATTGTTTTAATTTTTTTTATAATTGTAAGAGATCCAAATTAAGTTTTGGAATAAGCCTCATAAATAGTTCAAGTAATTTAATTATATGCTAGTGGACTAGCCCAAGAGTATTATATGTGTTAGCCTAATATAGGGTACTAGTAAAAGTGTGGGTAATTAAATAATAAGCTCAAGTGTTATGTTAATTGAAAGTCCAAGAGGTAACTAATACAAGCCTAATTAAATTATGTTGGCATGTATTATATATAAGGGCGTGGTAGCTCAAGTGAATTAATTGAACTAGCCCAATCCTTAAATACTTATGTGTGTTGCTGGAAATGTTAAGTAACCCAATTAATTATTGAGTCCAAATGATAGATTAATTGGTAAGCCAATGTTGAGGAATCTAATTAAACCAAAGTGGAGCCCAAATGAAATGAACTTAAATAAGCCCAAGCTTTTAATTAATAAGTAAGCCTTGTAGAAATAATAAGTTGGCCCAAGTGAATTAAATTGTTAAGCCAAGGTATGATGTAGTAGAGGCCCAAATTATATAATCATAATATGTCTTGTAAAATTTTAGTGTGGCTCAATTCTAAATCAAGAAGGAAGCCCAAGGTAAGTTGATTTAATGGTCCGATCCTTTAGTCCAATTGATGGTCAAATGTGGGTCAAAGTATTGGTGATTTTGTAGAGAGTTAACTCCATACGAGGTAATTGTTAGGAGATGTATGGATATATTTATATAAGCATTAGATGTTCAAGGTTGGGAAGTATTCTAACCCTAAATCACTAGTAGTGTTAGAGAGTTAACCATATGTTGATTAGTTGATGGAAGACTAAAGATAGATATACTTATGAATGTAAATGATGGACTAGGGTGAAGTTAGTGTGTAACCATGAGTTATATGCTAGGAGAGGTTAACTCTACCGGGGTTAATTGGTGGAGGAATATAATAAATATGCAATTATTTTTGTATACCTATTTAATGATAAGTTTAAGAGACTTTTGATGGCTATGACTAAGGTAGGGTTCATTTAGTAATCCTAGGTCATAAGAAGAGTTAAAGCCTTAACCGTTCATGGGTTAAGTGCTAGGAGATATGTGGGGTGTGTGTGTGTGTGTGTGTGTGTCTATATATATAATGCTAATTAGATATTTAAAAATAAATCCAAAATGTAGAAATTAAGGGAGGAGTGGTCGAGTCCTATGGGACCCACAAGGAGATGAATTGTTGCTCAATGTTGCTTCTAAAATACTTTAAGGCTTACTTCACTCAATTGCCAAAAATGAATCCAAGCAAAGGTCATTCATCTAGTAATTCAAACTTAATTTGATCTTATGAAAGTATTGGGAGAATTGTAGACTTATATCATGTATATGTATAGGTTTTTTAGATGATAGAATGTGCTTATAAATAAAGCCTTAGTTCTTTAGTGTAAGATTTTGTTAGTCATTTTGCTAGATACACCAAGTTGTAGAGAGAAGTGAGAACTCAAGTGTGGAAAGTTTGTGAGCTTGAGAAAAAAAATGCACTAGTGTGACGCCCCCAAATCTAGGCCCACACAGCCCAAACTTGAGTCGTCAAAAGACTACAACAAAATTATTACAACAAAGCACAACGTACAACAATACAGTGTATAATAATACACAACTAAGTCTTCACTATTATTGCCACACTATTTTACAACACGTGAAGACTAGGACAGCTATTCCTCGGACTCTCACTCCATCCCCCGTTACGTTCTCATCTCCTGTTGAAAACAATGGAACAAAAGAAAGGGTGAGCTCAAATAGCCCAGTAAGAAATATCATGACTAAGATAATGACGAATAAATTATCATTAGCCTTCAACAGTTGAGTTCTTGATAGAATACAATAGACTACAAGGTTTATATCAAAAACTGTAGTTAAATTCTTAAACAAAGTTCAGATCAATAATAGCAGCGGAATGAGCAATCTATTAGAAGAATAATGCAGACCATAATGTTCACTCGCTTCTCTTTTTAGTAAAAACATCATCAACTTTTATCATCTGAAATACCATTAGTCATGATAATAAAAATTCACAGTTCCTGGTCATAATCATGCAAATCAACAGTTCATCTTTGCACTACGGGCCAAAGATATTCAATAAAGCACCAACGGTCATGATTATACCAGATTCAGCCTTTGGTCATAATCATACCAACCAACAGTTCATCTTTGCACTACGGGCCAAAGAGAACATTCACCACGTGCCATAAAAGACACCGAACAGATGTATCGCCTTTAACCTAGTATATCGCCTTTAACCTATCATCTGTTCAACAATTATATCACATCTGTGCCCCCGGCCACAGATATTCACAACAGCTTGATTCTTGATGATTAATACAAATAACAGTGATACAAATGATGAACAGAAGAACAGGATAAACAATAAGTATCGGAAGTTTACTTTGTGCAGATTCAAATAATGTCCAAATTGCCAACATGATGTGAAGTGAAATTTAAAAATGATATTCAAGCTCCACAGTTCAGAATAACGATTACAGTTCAATAGAAATGTTCAGAAAATAGGAAGGTTCAGTTGAAATAATGAAATTCAACTATTATGGAACATATAATATTTTCAGGAATTATTGAAGCAATAGTTCCATAATAAGTTTCGAATTAGGTGTATGAAAGAAAATAATATCCCTTACCGTAGCAGGTTTGATTAACAAAAGGTGAAGGGAATTAATATCCCTTACCATAGTAAGTTTGAATAATGGAAGATGAAAAAGATGGTATCCCTTATGAGTATAAAGGAAAATGATATCACTTACGAATATGGAATAAAAGTGTCATTTGATAATTCGTGTAGACAAATTATTTCCACACGAGACAAATAAAAAGGGTTATTCACCAACAGGCGATAATCCGCGCCGTAAGGTTATTCCCATCAATTTGAATACGAAGAGTTATTCACCAAACAGGCGATAATCCGCGCCGTAAGGTTATTCCCATCAATTTGAATACGAAGAGTTCTTCACCAAACAGGCGATAATCCGCACCGTAAGGTTATTCTCAAAGATTAATAAGGAATGAATACAAAAGGTTATTCACCAACAGGCGGTAAACCGCGCCGTAAGGTTATTCCCACAATTTGAATACATGGAAGTAAATGGCACAAGAAAGAAACGATATTATTTTCGAGAATCAAAGAATGATAATCCCTTCAAGTAAGAAAGAAAATAATATCCATTTATGATGATGCAAAGAATGATACCCCTTACCTTAACACGTGACTGGATATTGATTTAAATGAGGTTGATCAACCTATATATTTATAATATAAATTAGTAATTACCACATATAAATTTCAAAGTGTATGATAACTCGTATATTATGAACTATCAAAATTATATATATTTAACATAATTTTTGTAGTATAATATAATAACTTTAGAATAGTTTTTAAAATAATAGTTCAAAATAAATCTTCCAAAGAAAGCTTTTAAAAATGAATCTTCTCAAAGAAGAGTCTTCTAAAGGAAGATTTGTGAATACCGTGAAAAATAGGAATTTATGAAATTACTACTCTTTAATAAAAGACTTACTTGAAAAATTCCTGCACTCCTTTTGGCTTTCAAACTCTCAAAATAACCTTACTATGCTCAAAATTCTCTCACAATAAACTTATAGAAAAATTTATGTATTTTAGATATGATTTTCTTATTCAGCGAAAGGCCTATTTATAGCAAATGAAGTTACTATGCGTAGCACGCCGGGGAAGGAAAAATGGGGGGCTGCGCCTACCCCCGGCTGCGCAAACGTTTTTTTTTTTTAAAATTTTCTATACTTGCACAGTAACTTTAAAATTTTCAAAAAGTGAACAGTAATGAACAGTGACTTTTGTCGGCATATGAACAGTGACTTCCCCGAGATGAACAGTAACTTCGTCAGTGAATAGTAACTTTTCCGGGAATGAATAGTAAACTCCGGGAGTGAATAGTAACTTTTGAAAAATAATAATAATATTTATTTATTTATTTCTATTTTTTTTTTCTTAATAAAATAAATATTGTCTAATAAAAGTACCAATTAGTAATACGACAATTAACATAATGCTACCACAGTGATAACAATAATTCAAAATAATGTAACGACTACTGTGTCGATTATCAGATCAATAATATGAATTACTATGCATTTGTTACTGTGGCAATTATTGGTTTAATAATGCAACATGTCGTGTAGTAACAATAATGCAAAATACTGTGTAGCAACAATTATTGAATTGATAACATAAAATATTATGCAGTGATAATTATTGATGAAATGATGCGTAACAATTACGGTGTCAATTATTAGACCAATAATACGAGACACTGTGCAATACCGTGTGCTACTATAGAGTACCACATGCTACCGTAAAATACCATAAATTACCGTATGCTACTATTCTTTTATCACCAGTATTTAAACAGTTAACACCATTGACTATTTTTATTTAAAAAGGTTACTTCTGTCGTTTTCTATATCCGACAATTATTCCGTTGTGGGGTCCACCAATAATTAGTTATTTCGGCGCCGTCGTACGGCCCGAATATTCCCCGACCAAACGAATATTCCCCGACAAAGCGAATATTGTCCGACAAAATAAAATTTGCACATAACATCCTTAACTTTTAACTTTATCTATTTAACCACTTACTGTTTCAGAAAAAATATATATGAAGAAAATTAATTTTATATTTCATAAAATTCGGGGTCTTACAACTAGAGAGAGATATAGAGAGGGATTCAGATGGCATCAAGAAAAGGAAAGAACTCTAGCTATTTTAAAGTCAAGTCATTCAACTAACCTAGCAAGAGAATGAAGAAAACATAAAGGTTGAAAAGTGTTCTAAACTTGTAACTCTAATAAAAATCTTTAGTTTTATGTATTGAGTATGCAATTGGTGGAACATGGTGGTTCCGAAGATATAAGCAGTATATGATGGTGAATAGGTGTGTAAATCCCTTGTTCATGTAAGATAAATAAAGAAATAGTAGATTGAATATGTTTTTAATGAAAACCTAGTTTGAATCTTATGTTTTCAAAGAAAATAACCTTGTATAGTTGATTATTTTTAACAATCCATAATGTTGGGAACTAGATCTATGAGTTTCAAAGATAACTCAAGAAGAACGATTGAAATATATGATAATACGGGCATATAGTAAGATTTCTAGTAAGTAAGTTAATATGTTAAACCTTAAGGATTTTGGTCATGTTCGATCATGGTTGTGAAAAATGAAAATGATTGTTAAAATGAAAAACTATTTGGTTTTGGTAAATTTATGAATCCACAAAGTCATGCTTCGAATTTGAGCTCAATCGGAGGTAAAATGAATAAGTAGTAACTAATTGAAGCAAGAACGCATGAAACTAGTTTGCAATCTGTCCTTGTGAGCGATTTTAAGGGCACTTTCGTAAAGAATTTGGATTTATGATATTAATAGAAGTTGTAGATGGGGATATTTTAATGAGAATGGACTTAGGAATCACCTAAAAATATTAAGAAATGAAGAAGTTATGAGTATTTAATTAAATGAGGGTCGTGCAGCCAAAAATTAGGTTTTTGAAAATTTGGGTCGGCGCAGCTGCGCTAATGTTCCACGCAGCTGCATGCGAACATTTTGCCCAACTATTATGGTTCATTCCGGGTTGGGTCGGTTCAGGTTGAGTTTTTCTTGGAAAAATAAGTTAAAATTGATATGAAATTAGTACTTAAGTACATTAAACCAATATCTTGATCCATTAGTGACTAATTGATAGATTAATTTATAATTGTAGGAAGTATGAGAGATACAAATATTAAGCGTAAACGAGGAAACGATTCAGGCAAGTTTTTCAGAACTTGTTGTTATGTGTACATTGATGTTAAATGTGAAGTGATCTTATGTGTTAATGTGCCTTTGTGCAATCATGGAATATAAATTATTGATATGGAATTGATGATATGAGTTTAACTATTTATGTTAAACCATATGACATGTGTTAATTATAATACATGATTTAAATGAATATATATATATATATATATAATGCAATGTATGAGGCATGAGAAACATGTATGAACATGAATTATGTGTTATGTATTATCTGTTAAACTTGTTGAGCCGTCGTGTTCACTTTTGCTTTAAAACCAACATTTCAGTTAAGTACGAGATAGTTGAGATCTCCAGTAAAGAATAAAGAACGAGCAAAGCATATAGAATCTATCAGAAGTGATTTATATTTATATAAGACCCTTATTGGGGGTAAACAGTGTTGTAAATAGTAAATGTTAGAAAACCTAAAAATGATACAATGATATTCAATTGTGATAGGTGTTTGTGCGTAGAACAAGTTTTCATTGTCAAGTATAGAAGAATTGTATAAAAACAATTAAGTGTTGAATTATGAGTCTTTAATTACTCATAACCTTGTAATTGAATAGCTCATAATGTATATGATCTTGTGATTTAAAATCAGATGTAATGAATGGATGTTGTGACACCCCCAAATTCGGGTACTAATACCTCGAACTCAGTGGTCACGATCCCATACAACTATATCATACTCACATTCCAAAAATAACACATAATATCTATTGCGGAAAAATAAACATGTGTTGTTTATACAAAAGGGTTAACTACTAGTCCTAAGGTACAAAACCTTATCAAAATACATCACGAATTTAATACATACAATAGGATTCGTGTTACATGTAATCAGTATTTAAACAAAATATATCACCAGGTAATTAATAATCCAGCACGTCTACGATTTTATCTTCCCCTTGCATTTATCTTTATTTGAATATTCAGGTTTAACTGTAATAAAAAATTTATGACATAGCAAGGGTGAGCAACTTGTTGAGCAGCTTGCTCAACAAGTTTTATATAAATAATACGAGATATGTCATGATTGAATAAGAATTAAATGATTCAATGAATTTAGGAATAAAAATATGAACAATATGATCAATGCGCGAATATTGAATAACAATTGATTATTTAAATGTCAAGTGGTCAAATAGACTGTGAACGTCTACTGAGGAATCAGTCTCTTAATTGACCCTCTTAGGTTACATTTTATAACTATACTTGAGAGGATCAACCTCTACTACTCTATGTGTATCCATGACATTTATTCTATCTGTATCGTTTATCTAGTACTTAGGTTTTTCCCCACTATGGATTGTTCTTCTCAGTCTAAGAATCCGTACCACTATGGTTTGGATAGCTTTTAAAATAAATTACACATATCTTTGGCCAAACGAGTGACTTAGACTTCCTTTTTAATTAGTTCATGAATTTAAGAATTTTAAACAATTCATAGTTCAATAATGGAATATGAATTCAATTGCACTACGTGCGAATGGCAATAAAACTGATGTGGAATAATTTGCAATACAAAATAAGTCAGGGTTTAGGAACTTGCTCAATATAAATTTGAGTAAGGATAGAGAACTTGTTTGTATATCGACTTACTGATAATTCTCTTAACTTAATTTTCTTTGAAAGACCTAAAATAAATAATGTCGGTCTATCAATTAGTACAGCATATAATCATTTACTTGATCGTTTATTTGCGCTATTTATCTAACATTTATATCAATTAGGATAATCACATAACACACCCAATTTAATTTCATATCATTAATCCCTATAAAAACATTTAATTGTACTTAAGGTAATTATTTAATTACCTAATATCACTCCTCCTTAAGTAATATTAATTTATTAAACTTAAAGCATCCATCTTCCATTCATTTAAACCCTTAAACAATTAATTATAATTGTTTAATTAATTACCTTATTTTTTTACCATCACTTAATTGATAAATAATTACCCATATCACCTTTATTTATTATTTAATGTTAATTAAATAATAAATTTGTTAATCTTATTTCCTTTAATTATTATTTAATGTTGTTTAAATAATAATTAAACAATTAATTAACCTTACATATTATTTAGTGTTAATTAAATAATAAATAATTAGTTTAATCATTTAAGTATTCTTTAATTAATCATCATTATTTAATAATAAATAATTATTTTGTTAACTCTATCTTACTTTAATTATTATTATTTAATATTAATATGAATTAATTAATTACCTTTACTTATTATTTAATATCAATTAAATAATAAATAATTAGTTTATTAATTTTATTTTTCTTTAATTATTATTTAGTGTTGATTAAATAATTATTAATCAATTAATTAACCTTACTTGTTATTTAATGTTAATTAAATAATAAATAATTAGCTTAATTATTTAAGTATTATTTAATTATTATTTAATGTTAATTAAATAACATTAATTAATTAATCATCCTTATTTATTATTTAATACTAACTAAATAATAAATAATTGATTTAATAAATTAATTACCCTTAAATTATTAGTTAATGTTAATTAAATAATAATTAATTATCCTTACTTATTATTTAATAATAAGTAATTAGTTAACAACTTAATTACTCTCTAATTAATATTTAATGTTACTTAAATAATAATTTAATTAATTAATTGTCTTACCTATTATTTAATATTAATTAAATAATAAATAATCAGTTTAATTATTATTTAGTAGTAAATAATAATTAATTATCTACTGTTATTATTATTATTTAGTAAGGTATTAATCAATCATTAATTTTAATAAATACCAAATGACATCATAATTACCCAAATTAAATTTTATAATATTTTTTATTGAATTTGAAAAATATTTTGTTCTGAATCCGACCCGAGAACCAGTCAAACAAGACCTGAACTATGCCCCACAATCTAAACAAAACGGATCTATCAATTTAAAAAAAAAAAACAGACAGTGTCTTTCCAGATTTGGCCTCCTCTGGTTCAACTTGAATAAAATGAAATCTACAAATCTGATTTACCTCGAATTAGTCTTGTTGGATTCATATCTTTCCGAACTACAAGAGTCTATCATCAGAATGTAAATTTGGATATGTTTTGGTCACTAAAAATGGACCTCAAGTGGATTGTTGTGCACAAACTTCCAACAGTGAGGTGTTCTTGATTAAAAATTCATATATTGCTCATTTTAAATCATTTTTACATGATTTCAAAGAGGTTTTGCTCTTAACTTACATATCTAACATTCTAAGGAAGAATATCACACAAACAAAATGTAGGTTTCAAAATGTAGAGTTTTGAATCACATGCTCGTTTAGGGTTTGTCGGTAAAAATCCATTTCATGAGTTTGATCAACCTTTTCATAATAGATGCATATCCAAACACATGTTAAACTCATTGATCCCTATATTTACTAACCTAACATGGATATAAACATGTAGAGTCTTGAAAATAGTTTTCTACCATAGAAATCACATATAGAACAAAGAAAGGCACAAAGCTAGGGTTTTGGTTATTTTTATACCTCTTGGCCTTAGTGGCTTGCTTTTTTTTTTTGCTTTCCAAAGTAGAAAATGAAGCTTGAGGACATCCAAGACACCACTATGTGCTACCCAAAAATACCTACACAAGCTCTCTTAGTAATTTATTTACTCACAACTCTCTCTTTCTTGCTTTTCTATCTAGCACAAATAAATGACCAACCTTTGTAAGGATTGGTGAAGTCTCCTATTTATAGAGGATTGTTAAGCATACTTAGCATCACTAATTCACCAAGTGTTGGTTGTTCAAGGCTAAATGCATGGGAAACATGAACCCCCCATTTAAGGAGATTTGATAGAGCATTAGGAAGGCTTTTACATTGGAGTAAAATAAGGAACATTGAGCTTTGCACCCCTCCCCCCCCCCCCCCCCCCAAATTTTGATTTATTTTTAATTGCTATAATGTTATATATATATATATATATATATATATATATATATATATATATATATATATATAGACACACACACACCAACTTGTATGCTCTTTGACCAAAGGATTGATTTGGTGTTGGGCTAGGTTTTGGGCTAGAGAATTAATTCTTTTGGGCTCAAACCTTCGACCATCACTTGGGCCAATTAATTAGTTACATGACCAATTTCAAGTCCTCTATTAATTAATTTATATTGGGTTTGTTTAATAAACTAATTGGAGTAGTCCATTATTAATTATACAAGTAGTTGGATTATTAGTCTCCATTAATAACATTTACACATTAACATTAATTAACAACCACAATAATTAATTCATAATTCACCTAGACTTATTAGGAATCAAATTAATTAAATTATTACATTCTCCCCTCCTTATAAGAATTTCGTCCTCGGAATTACAAACATATGGTTACTCAAAAAGATTAGGATAATTCTTCATCATCTTTTCTTTTAGTTCCCACGTAGCTTCCTCAACTGCGTGATTTCTTCAAAGTACTTTAACCAAATGTATAACCTTATTCCTTAGCGTCTGCTCCTTCCTATCTAGTATCTGGACAGGAATTTCTTCATACGATAAATCTTTTTTGACTTGAATCGGTTCATAGGATATCAGGTGCTTATAATCAGGTTTATACAGCCGCAACACTGAAACATGAAACACATTGTGAATGTGCTCAAGTTCAGGAGGTAAAGCTACATCGTACCCCACTTCACCCACTTGCCTCAAAACTTCAAACGGTCCTACGAACCTTGAACTCAGTTTTCCTTTATTGCCAAACCTTATCTTTCCTTCCCAGAGAGATACATTCAAAAACACAAAGCTGCCAACTTTAAAGTCCCGCTTCTGACGATGCAAGTCGGCATACTTTTTTTGACAATCCTGAGCTGGTACCAAATGAGCTCTTATTACCTTAATAACATCCACAGTCTGTTGCACCAACTTAGGTTCCAGCAGCCTCCGTTCCCCAACTTCATCCCCACACAATGGCGTCTGACATTTCCTTCCATATAATACTTCGTACGACGACATACCAATACTAGCATGATAACTGTTATTATATGCGAACTCCACTAACGGTAGGTGGTCATTCCAACTACCTTTCAAATCTATCACGACTACCCTAAGCATGTCCTCTAGTGTTTGAATTGCCCGTTCACTTTGGCCATCAATTTGAGGATGATACGTCGTACACAACCTCAACTGTGTCCCCAATCTTTCCTGTAAGCTCTTCCAGAAATTTGACGTGAAACACGGATCTCTGTCAGATACGATAGATACCGACACTCCATGTTGTGACACAATCTCCTTTATATATAACTTTGTCAACGGCTCCAAATTATACCTTATCTTAATCGATAGAAAATGTGCAGATTTAGTCAAACGATCCACTATCACTCAGATCGTGTCATATCCTTTCTGAGTAACTGGAAGTCCTACAATAAAATCCGTTGTGATGTGCTCCCACTTCTATTTTGAAATTTCCAACAGTTGCAGCAGCCCACCCGATTTCTGATGTTCTGCCTTAACCATTTAACAAGTCAAGCACCGTCCAACACATTCTGCGATCGCCCTCTTCATGTTTGGCCTCCAGAAGTGTTAGCGTAAATCCTGATACATCTTGGTACTTCCAGGATGTATCGAATACCTTGAACTCTGAGCTTCTTGTATGATCTCTTCTCTCAACTTTGGGACCGTCGGTATCTAGATCATCCCTTCAAACCTTAATAGCCCTGTGCTATCAATTCTATATTTCAAGTATTCACCTTCTGAAATTCTCCTTCTAATACTGACACACTCTTCATCTTGCTCTTGAGCCTCCTTTATTTTATCCAACAAAGTCGGACTCGCTTCTACTGCAAATAATTTCTCATCTGCCTCTTTCGGATACCTGATTTCTAACTCTAATCTCTCCATTTCCTTTATCAGTTCTTCTTGTGTTGTTAGCATCATCAACTTATCTCTGGTCTTCCTTCTTAGAGCATCCGCCACCACATTGGCTTTACCGGGATGATACAAAATTTTACAATCATAGTCCTTCATCAATTCCAACCACCTCATCTTCCTTATGTTCAGCTCCTTCTGAGTGAAGATATACTTCAGACTTTTGTGGTCTGTGTATATTTCATACTTCTCCCCATACAAGTAGTGTCTCCAAATCTTTAGGGTGAACCATACTGCTGTTAACTCCATGAAGTGAGTTGGATACCCCTTCTCGTAGTCCTTCAGCTATCTTGACACGTACGCAATGACCCTTCCTTGTTGCATTAGTACATAGCCAATCCCTTTGTGTGACGCATCACTGTACACTATAAATCTCTTGGTATCATCATGCAATGACAACATTAGTGCTTCGCTAAGCCTTTTCTTTAACTCCATAAAACTTGGTTTGTATTTCTACATCTATACAAACTTAACCGACTTCCTCATCAAGTTGGTTAGCGATGTCGCTATTTTTGAGAAATCCTAAATGAACCTCCGATAGTAACCTGTCAATCCAAGGAAGCTTCTGACTTCTGTCGGTGTCTTCGGCTTCTCCCAATTTATAACTACCTCCACTTTTATTGGATCCACTGAAACACCTTCCTTATCAATTACATGCCCCATAAACTGTACCCTTTATAACCAAAATTCACACTTTGAGAACATCGCATACAACTTCTCCTTCCTTAGTGTCTCCAACACTACTCTTAGGCATTCAGCGTGCTCCTCCTCAGTATTCGAGTATACCAAAATATCATCGATGAATACAACAACAAATTTGTCCAAGTACTGCTTGAACATGCTATTCATCATATCCATAAATGATGTTGGCGCATTCGTTAGTCCAAACGACGTTACCAGAAACTCAAAGTATCTGTATCGAGTTCTGAGTGTCGTCTTCGGCACATCTTCTTTCCTTACCTTCAACTGGTGATAACCGGTTCTTAAGTCTATCTTCGAAAAGTACTTTGCTCCCTTAAGCTGATCAAATAGATCGTCAGTTTTGGGTAGCGAGTAACTGTTCTTAATCGTAACTTTGTTCAACTCCCGATAGTCGATACAAAGCCTTAGGGATATGTCCTTCTTCTTTATAAATAACATCAGTGCTCCCCATGGAGACATACTTGACTGAATATAACCCTTATCTAGCAACTCCTATAGTTGTATCATCAATTCCTTCATCTCCATCGGTGCTAATTTATACGGTGCTTTCGAAATTAGTGTAGTCACTGGTGCCAGCTCAATTGTGAACTCAACTTTTCTATCTGGCGATAAACCCGGTAACTTATCTAGGAAGACGTCTGAGAATTCCCGCACTATAGGTATCTGACCTAATTTACCCTCTACTCTTCAAGTATCAACCACATGAGCTAGATAACCCATACACCTTTTCCTCAATAATCTTTTTGTTTGCATCATCGTCTGACAACGAGATTGTCTCAGCGATTTACTCCCATGAAATACCACCTTCAACTTATTCGGAGTCTTCAGGCTTATACTCTTCTTCTGGCAGTAAATCACCGCTCCATATTTTGATAATCAGTCCATTCCAAGAATAACATCGAACTCTCCCAAGCGAATCGGAATCACATTCACTCCTAGTTTATATCCTCTTAATTCAACATAACAATTCCTATGAATGTATTCTATGGGAATAATTTCTTTGTTGGCTACTTCTACATTCAAAGGATTCTCTAGTTTTTCTCGGGGCAGTTCTAACCTCTTAGCAAAATCTTCAGATATAAAAGAACATGTAGCACCCGAATCAAATAACACATAAGTATTGATATTATTGATCGGCAAAATACCTGACACCACATCCTTAGACTCCACAGCATTCTGTACCATCATGTTAAATGTGCATGTTGTAGGTCTATTTGGTTGAAAGGTTGGCCCTCCAATTATTAACTTGTTGTTGTTATCTTTGTTGCCACCTGCTACATCATGCTTCCTCTTCGGGCAGTCCTTAATTTAATGGTTCGACGCTCTACAAGAAAAACATTCACTTCTCTTACCCTTAGGACATTATAGAGTAATATGCCCTTGTTGACCACAGCTGTAACAGACCCCCTTTCCTTTCATACATTCCCCAGAATGGTTCTTCCCACACTTCTCACACTTGTTGCTTTACTTTGTCTCTCCTCCAGTCTTACTGCCTCCCGATATTTGGTTGTCACTCCACTTCCTCTTATTCTGATTACTTCCTCCACTTCCTTTTCTAAGCCCATCATGACCTTTCTTCTTCTTGTCTTGGTTGTATTTTACCAAGGCTTTATTTCCTCCTTCTACACTAATCTCTCTCTCTCGAAGTGTTGCGAATGTGTCGATTCTTAGAACAGCAACCCTGTTGTACACCCATGGTTTCAAACCCTACTCAAATCTTCATGCCTTCCTGGCCTCGATGTCCACCTGGTGTGGAACAAATCTGGCTAATTTATTGAACTTTGAGGTGTACTTTGCAACCGACATATTCCCCTACTTCAAGTCTAAGAACTTCATCCCTATTCTATTTTGCATGCTGTTAGGGAAATAGTTCTCGACAAATAGCTACTTATGAAAGATTTAATGTACTACTCAATTTGCTCAAGGCATATGGGAAGGTCTACCCAAACAAGAATCTCAATATGAAGTTCATGAAAGCATTCCCCAACAAGTGGGATGCAAAAAACACTATCAATCAAGAATCAAAGAATTTGTACGAAATGATTATGTAGAAGCTCTATGGTAATCTCCTTAGTTATGAGTTAGAGATAAATCAACGGGCAGAAATAATCTAAGAAAGAAAGACCGATGAGCTGTTTTAAAAGTATCAAAAACTACGTCCAAAATTCAAGTTAAAATTGACTCTAATGAGAGTGATGATGAAGATGATGATGAAGATATAGCCTTACTGGCCATAAGGCTGAGAAAATTCATGTGCAAAGGCAGCAGCAGCAGATCAATAAGATTTTTCAAAAGCAACAGAGTTAATAACAGCAAAGAATAAGAAAAAGACCTGTGCTACAACTGTAAAAAACTAGGTCATTATATTACAGAATTCAACAAGCCCCTAAGGGATGAGCTAAAGAAATAAAAGAAGAAGCTGGCTTCAAAGAAGGAATTCAAAAATTACAAAAAGTTCTAGAAGAAAAAGGATAAATGCCTTGAAGCTGAAGAATCATGGAGTGATTTAGAAAATGATTCAGACTCTGAGTCTAGTGAAGATGAATGACCTCAAGTGGCAAATCTGTGTTGAATGACTATTGAAGAAGAAACTAGTAATGTTACTGATCGTGGAGAGGTGAACATTAATGAGGTATTTGACTTTAACTCTCATTGTGTTGATATTAATGATTTAAGAATTGTTTTGCATGGCATTACATCATATATGCATAAATATATGAAATGGTTCAGGGTTCTATCAAAAGACTATTCTCTTCTTCAAGAAGAGAAAGTCCAAGTCGAGCTAGAAATAGCTCTATGAAGCACTGCCTCTCTCTCTAATCTTGGGGTTGAGAATGAAAAATTAAGACAGATAACTAAAAGCAATGCACAGAGAGAGTCAATTCTAGTCAATAAAATAAAAGAGTTGGAAAAGAAAATTTTAATGTGGAATCGTTCTTCTACAACTATGGAGTCACTGATAGTAAGTCAGAGATTAACTACTGATAGGTCAAGATTGGGGTTTAAAGATTCATCTTTAGGTCAAAATGTTGAAAAATCATTATAGACAAATTTTAATAATGCTTCTAAGAACATAATATTTGGGAAATTCAAAGAGATTGAAGAGTCTATTATTCCTAACTATATGATCTTTGTAAACGAAGAATAGTGAGGTTTGGTGAATCTAACTTTACGAATCAACTTGGACTAAAACGTAGAGTTGACTTTCACTCTACAAGATCACAAAAATGTAAAGCAATCAAAGAGAATTTCAATCAAGAAGAAAGAATAACAATTGTTATTCTCTATAAATGTCCTTGATTAAAAAACCCTCACACACACACAAATATACAATGTTATAACTGTCATAATTATGGTCATATAGCTGCAATATGTTATCCAACACATTATAAACCCAAAATTAAGCAAATATGTGTTCCCAAATATACTAACAAGTCAATTCCCAATCATATTTAGGTACCAATATAAAGTAAAAAATTTATTGCAGGAAAGAGCTCCACACATTCTATCTGGTATCTCGATAGTGGAAGCTCAAGGCACATAACTGGAAATAAAGATCTCTTATCAAATTTTAAAGAAAAGAATGGTCCTGTAGTTGTATTTGGAGACCACAACTCTAGAAAAACTCAAGGTTATGGTTCAATTAGAAATCGTGCAGTCACATTTAGTAAAGTTGCATATGTTAAAGGATTGAAGCATAATCTACTTAACATCAGCCAACTATATGATAAAGGGTATCAAGTGATCTTCCTTAATAATCAGTGTCAAGTCAAAGATTTAAAATCCAATTCATCAAAGCTGACTGGAACCAGAGAAGGGAATGTGTATATGGTTAACCTTGAAGAACTAAAGTTCATTAGAAATAACTTGCTTTTTTGCCAAAGCTTCAGAAGACATGAGCTAATTGTGGCATGGGAGATTATCGCATCTGAACTTCAAAAGCATGTCAAAGCTTGCCTCCAAAGACATAGTTTCAGGCTTGCCAAAGCTGAGTTTTGTCAAAGAAAAACCATATAAAGCCTGTCAGCTTGGAAAATAAACCAGAAGATCATTCAAATGTAAGGTAGCCAACTCTAATGATAAGCCTATATAACTGCATATAGATCTCTTTAGGCATATCCCAACTGCCAGCCTCGAAGGAAAAAGATACTCACTAGTGATAGTAGATAACTATTCCAAATTTACATGGGTATTTTTCTTAAGCTCTAAAGATGAAACCAAATCTCAATTAATTAAATTCTTCAAGCTGGTTGTAAATGAGAAAGGCGAGAAAATCAAAGCAATAAGGAGTAATCATGAAAGAGAGTTCGATGTATCTGAAATAGATTAGCTCTGCAAAGATAATAATATTCAACATAATTTTCCAGCTCCAAAAACTTCGCAGCAAAATGGAGTAGCTGAAAGAAAGAATAGAACACTGATAGAAGTTGTGAGAACTTTACTAGTAACAGCTCGTCTTCCTGAATATTTTTGGACTGAGGCAGTCAACACAGCTTATTACACTCAGAACAGATCCTTAATTCACTTAACTTTAAAAAGGATGCCATACGAGTTATGGAAAGGAATGAAGCCAAACCTTGGTTACTTTCATGTATTTAGTTGTGCATGCTATATTCTCAACAATGGAAAAAAGTATCTAATGAAGTTCCAACTAAAGTCAGACGAAGGAATATTTCTGGGATACTCTATGGATAGTAAAGCCTACAGTGTGTTCAACAAAAACACACTGACTATTAAAGTTTTAATCCATATTATCTTTGATGAAAGTGACTCGGGTGAACCAAAGAAGGTTGTATCATTCGATAAGTTCAAAGATCTGGATACACCGATCGTAGAGACAAAGCCTATGGTCACATAATCTAATGTTGAAGAACCAGATCCAATGATCATAACACCACAATAAGATATCGTAGAACTTAATGCTTTAGAGGATGACAATCAACAAAA
This sequence comes from Hedera helix, assembly GCA_947179155.2. Taxonomy (NCBI): domain Eukaryota; kingdom Viridiplantae; phylum Streptophyta; class Magnoliopsida; order Apiales; family Araliaceae; genus Hedera; species Hedera helix. The sequence goes on along the minus strand of OX359285.1, from coordinate 5,081,438 downwards.
TGAAGAAGCCACTCAACATGATCCAAAAGTTGAAGAACTCAGACAAGAAGGCATAAGGACAAATGTTCCTACTGGTAGCAGATGGGAAAAAGATCACACCCAAGACCTAATCATTGGAGATCCAAATGCAAGGATCAAGATAAGATCTACAACACAAAATGAGTGCCTATTTCTAAGCTTTCTTTCTCAGATGGAACCCAAGAAAATAGAAGAAACTTTAAAATATTCAAGTTATATTGAAGCTATACAAGAAGAACTAAATCAGTTAGAAAGAAACAAGGTTTGGAGATTGATTTCAAGAGTCATCGGTACATGGGTTTCAAAGTATTTCAAATGGATGTCAAGAGTGCATTTCTTAATGGAGAACTTCAGAAAGAGGTGTACATTGAACAGCCTCCGGGTTTTATCAATCCAACTCTCTCTTATCATGTATGCAAATTAGATAAAGCCTTATATGCATTGAAACAAGCACCTAGAGCATGGTATGAAACCCTCACTGATTTTCTTATTGAAAAAGGATTCAGTAGAGGAAGAATAGACACTACTTTATTCCTTAAAAAGTATAAAGATAAAAGATTATTAGTACAAATTTATGTAGATGACATTATATTTGGATCTATTGACACAAAATTATGTGAGAGATTTACCAAACTGATACAGAGTAAGTTCAAAATGAGCATGATGGGTGAGCTGAATTTCTTTCTTGGACTACAACTAAAATAAATTGACAAAGGAACCTTCATAAATCAAGTCAAGTACATCAATGACTTACTGAAGAAATATGACATGGAATCAGCTTCTCCAATGAAAACTCCTATGGCCTCTACAACCAAGTTTGATAAGAACGAGAAAGGTAAAAGTATTGATATAACTCAATACAGATGTATGATTAGATCTCTCTTATACTTAACTGCAAATAAACCAAATATCATGTTTGCTAGTATTTGTACTAGATTTCAAGCTAATCCTATGAAATCACATTTATTAACTGCAAAAAAGATTTTTAGATATCGAAATGGCACTCCTCCCTTAGGACTATGGTACCCCAAAGAGTCTACTTTTGAACTAACAAGATACTCATATGCTGATTTTACAGGATGTAAATTAGACAGGAAAAACACCAGTGGTACATGTCACATGTTGGGAAACAGACTTGTTTCATGGTTCAGCAATAAATAACATTCAATGTCAACTTCAATTGCAAGAGCTAAGTATATTGCTGCTGGAAATTGTTGTGCTCAAATCATATGGATAAAAATCAATTTGTTGACTATGAGTTTGAATTCAAATCTATTCCCATATTCTATGACAATACCAGTGCCATATCAATATCTCATAATCCTCTCATGCATTCTTGATCTAAATATATAGACATCATTTATCATTTCATCAAAGATCATGTATAGGAACATATCATTGCATTTTATTCTAACTGAAAATCAACTAGCTGATGTGTTCACCAAACCTCTACACGAGTCCAGATTCAATAAGCTTATTAGTGGATTAGGGATTTTAAATTTACATTCTTAAGTAGTATGCTCTAAAAAGCACTAACTTTGCAGGAAACGATCGTAGAATGCTTTAGCAAAGCAAAGTTAGCAGAATGAAACAAAGATCGTAGAGTATAGAGAATCATAAAGTAAATAGCTCAGAAAAGTTTACGATGCTCATCAATCGTTGGATAAGAAGTCAGGGAGTTACACCGTGTGTAGAATAAATGACAATCAAGTGAGTGGGAAATAAGAAGTTACTACACTACAACTGTAAATAGCAGATGTGATGCGATGTGCAGCCAATTCTAACACAATACGTGTCCCACTCAAATAAATTAGAGGGAAGCAACATAAAAATGCTTCAAATTTTTCATTTAAACTTTACTATTCCCTTTGCCATTTAAAATCAAAACTCTCAAACATTCAAGCCCTAGTTTTTAAAAATCTTGCAAATTCAGAAATTCCTCCACTCCTTTTCAACTAAAACTCATAACAAATGGCAACCTACCAAGTGATTTATGAAATTCAATTGTGCTTTGACAAATTCAAAGATTCGAAGATGAAATTTAGAGACATTCTCACTCTAATACAGAACATTGGTTTTCTGGAGATTTTGGACGCAAACATAAGAATCTACACCAAATTGATAGAAGAATTCTATTTGAATGCAGTCTATATTGAAGGCACCCTTACTACCCAGGTTAAACAAAAACTAATATTCAAATCAATGTTATGCAATTAAATCATCAATTGGGGTTCACAAATGAAGGCATTGTAACTCTTAAAGAAATCGATATGGAGCACGAGCTGGAGCAAATGGGTTACAAGAATAACTCACAACTAAAGGGGGTGAAGAAGAAAGAGTTTTCTCAGGAGTACAAGTTCTTTGCTGACATTGTTGAGAAATGCATCTTATGCAAAGATTCTACTCATGACTCTATAAACTGAAGTGCAAGATTATGACTGCGATTGTGATGAAAAATAAGATCAATTTTGGACCGATACTGCTAAACTGGATATCAAAATGGAACATAAATGCTAAGAAAAAGAAGGGTAAGCTAACGCTGAAGATGTTCTATGGACGATTTATACGTATTCTTTTGAAGAAAAGGCTGAAGAATATTATTAGAGATCAAGAAGGTAAGGCACTACATGTAAACAAGAAAATAATTCCAAAGTTGTTTGATAACTAAAAGAGAAACCCAGTAGAAAATATCGGATCGAAGCAATCAGAAGGAAGTGAAAGAACAATCAATGAAATTCAAAAACCAGCTTCTGTAAAATTAAAAAGGAAAATGGTAGAGATTGATGAAGAAACATCACAATAATCAATTGCTCCAGTTGTGAATGAAGTTCTGGTTTCAACTGTCGAAAAGCCAAATTAGAAGAAATTAAAGAAAAGAAAGTTAAAAAAGAAGTCCCAAAGGATCAACAAGATGAATCAGATTCTCCGACAAAGAAAGATGAAACGGAGTCCTTACTGCAATATGTACGGAAGACAGAGTGGAAAGGAAAAAGATCAAGATGGGCCACAGTTGAAACCCTTGTCATAACCACTACTGAGAAAGATATAGAAATCATTGAAGCTACGGTGCCAGAAGGTGAAGAAACTCTACCAGCAGAAAACCTAACTCTTAAAAAATTGGCCAAGAAATAAAAGAAGAAAGGAAAGACAGTTAAAGAGGTTAAGTTCGCAAAGAAAAAGAAAGCCAAAGTTATTACAACAAGAATTGAAACAATGGTTGAGAAGGTCTTTGAACCTGAGCCAACAATCATAGAACAACAAAATGAGACGAATTCTGAGGGAGAAGCTTTATAAATTGTTAAAGAAATGGCTATGACAATGACAAAACCTTAGCCAACAGCAAATGAAGAATAGATGGCTAAGAAAGATTCAAATCCTAAGCCAAAGAAAATGCAAATAAAGTTGGTAAAATGGTGGAAAAGAAGACAGCTAAGAAGAAGAACAATAAGAGAAAAGTTCTAAAGAAAACCAAGGCTATTGTTGAAGGGGAGCAAGAAAATGATAACAAAGAGGTAGAAGAAAGTTAGTCAAGTTCATCTACGGATTCACTTGTACTAACTCAAATCAAGTCGGTTGATCAAAATGCAAATCATGAGTTCAACCCCACAATTGTCAAACCATAAAGATCCAAATTTTGAGGGGGAAGAACAAAGAAATGTACAAGTACCTCTCTCTGTAGCATCATTATCATCCAAGATGGTCAAAACACGTATTATGCTACAAACTGAAAAAGATTCTAATGAAAGCTATCCTGACGCATTTGTTGGCACTAGGGTTGACCGAATGAGATTAGTATTTATGCCACCAGATGAGCTATTTAAAAGCTTTCATAATATTGAGATGGATAGAACTATAACTATTTTTTATGGTGACAATAACTAGTTACTCTACTTTCTACCTCTCATTCCTTTAGTGAAAGTAGTGTCCGCTGGAGATTAAAGCTTCATAAGGTGGAATTTCTCTAAATTTCCAAACCTGAAATTAACTTCTCAGAATTTTCTAAGAGTCTTAAAGTTTGCCACCAAAATGGTCTGCAATGAACCTTTCTTCTCATAATATTCATATAATAAGGTAACCATTGTGCCTTATTCATTGTTTGATGATAATCCTTTTCCATTCTTTTCATTTAATGGTGAAAAAGTTGAGCAATCATCATCCTCGTTAGATGAATCTCATATCATAAAGTCTCAAAACTCTATTGATGTCATACAAGTTCATAACTTTTCAATCGAAGAATCCCAACACCCTTCGATTGATGTACAAAATGTCAATTCTCCAATAATCACTCTTGATACATCTTCTCCAAAATATGTCTTCTCCATATAATTTGTCATCTCCCAACAATCCTCAAATCGTAAAGTCACCTCACCCTACGATTAAAACTCAAAATGAACAACTAGACATAAACCTCACTACACTTTCACAAGGAGACATACCCTCATCTTCGAAAAATGAATATTTTGACCTTATTATTGCCATCTCCAATATTCCTTAAAGCAATAAGGTTGGATCAAAATCTCTGCTCAAAATAATTCTTGAACGTTTATCTGTCATCCCATCAAAGAATCAAGTAGCAGATGTATTGGCGCTAGTCACAAAAAATATCAATCAATATTTTGAACAAAGCTCTCTTGAATTGCATCAAAAATTGAACAAGATAGCCGAAGCTACATCAAAAGTCCCTTAAAATGGGCAAAGAATTCAGTTTGAAAATGAAAGAGATGTTCAAACCAATTGCTGAGAGTATTCATTAAAGAGATACAGTCTTCTTCAAAAAAATTAAAGCTCGGAAAGATGTTATTCTTGAATATCAGAACTCTTAAACAATACTATTCAAGTACTCCACAACAAACTCATTGACATGAGTACCTCTCTCACAAGCTTCAAGCAAGATGTTGAAAGACAGATTGCACAAACTAATAAGTCCCTGCAAAAAATAGATGTAGTTATAGCTCTTGTCCATCAAAAGGATGTTGATGCTGAGAAACGCATGAAAGATCATGCTGATGATATAGCATCCTCAAATGGTCAAATGTAGGAACTTATTACTGGCATAGAAGAGATCAATAAACTACTTGATTCTCTTATTGATGACAAAAAGGGGGAGAATATAAGGAATACAAGGGGGAAGCGAGCATCAAAGAGATTTAAGCAAACATTAATTCAAGCCTCTCTACCTGCCATACCCCTAAGTCAAAGATAAACAAGAGTTGAATCATCGAGTGGAATGTCACTCTTAGGTATACTTCCACTAAACGACCCAATGTTTTTAAACAGACTATCTCAAGGGAACCATATTAAAGGAGAAGAAGAAGAAAATTATCTGCCAAATCTTCTTGGTCTAAGACCATCTGCTGAAGAAATCCAAAGAAGAGATATTAAAGTAAGAGAGAGTTATGAACGAAGAAGAGAGGATGAAATGAGAGATCCACTGAGGAGCAAGAGGTCAAGAAGATAGAAAGTGAAATAAGGTCAAGTTATAGGTATTTCTGTGAAAAATGTTTCTTATAAGATGATATGTTCAAGCAATAAATTCATCTTTTATCTCTAGAAATACAAGTTCTCACTGTATCTAAGTCATGTTTAATTTTTAAGTCTTATGTGTCTTAGAATTGATGAATGCTTAAAATTATTGGTTTTGTCATCATAAAATAGGGGAGACTATTAAGTACAAATGCATAATTGAATGACTTGATTTGAATTGATAATGTATATTTGTAACCAATAGCTTTTGTACATTTATTATTGATGAAATTAATGTACAAGAACTTAGAATAGAAAGATCAAGTTTGTTAGGTTGATCTTATGAAATTCAAAGCATGTATAAATGTTAGGATCAATGATTAGAACCCTGCAGAATCTACTCTAGAATCGTAAAGCTTAAAATCTATTGTTAAGTTTGATTGGTCATAAAGCGAGATCGTAAAGTGAACTCTAAAATCTTAAAGCAAATGAAGATCACAAAGCTAACTCTAAGTACAGATCGTAAAGAATAGTATATAATTGATCATACAGCAAACAAGACAGTCAGACTTCGTAGAGTTGAAGGATCTAAGAAACCTTACGATTGACAAAATCATAAAGAATAATAGTTCTGACATTGGACTGGCATTTTGAAAATCTGAAAGGCAAGTATTTCAAGAAGTCTGCTGGTCAAAACATGCTCCATATTAAAGTCAGAAAAGGCTGTGTCTAACTACTATTTTATTCAATGAGCATCAGACACAAGATTACCATTTTTAGTAAAATGATATGATGGGAATGCCAAAAATAAGCTGACACGATCTCCTGCTATCAGACTCAGGATCCTCAAAAATCAGAGCATTAAATGAGCAACGGCTACTTCTCAACAAGAAAATCTCAAGATCCACTATAAAAAGACATTAGAATTAGTTCAAGACAACGAGAAAAGAGATTACAAGCCTAATTGTTGTTTAAAGTTCTAAAAGCTCTACTCTACGATCAGGAACTGCTCGTTTAGTTGCTAAGTTCTATCAGAAAAGAAGAATTTAAATGACAACTTAGCAGCACCTCTCAAATAATTTCATCACTGGAGATAATAGGTTTTAGTGACCTAAGAGTTGTCGAGTCTAAGGGACTTGAAGAGATCTTAGTGATCTAATCTTAGTGATCTCAGAGCTGCCGAGTCAAGTGACTTGAAAAAATCTTAGTGATCTAGTCTTAGTGACCCTAGAGCTACCAAGCCTAAGTAACTGGAAGGAATCTTAGTGATTCATTATTGTAACTGGTCTTAGTGACCTTGATTTTAGTGACCTACATCCTTAGTGAATTTTTTGCCAGTAGTGTAGAAGAGTGGACTAAGAGATCTTTGTGCTCCGAATCACTTAAAAAATTTCAGTGTCCATTTACTTTTTTGTCTTTACATTTCTGCAATAAATATTAATTGTGTGTGATTGGCTTATATTATAATTGCTAAACTCATAACTGAAAATTTCTTCAAGTTTGTGAAAGGGTTTTTGATCAAATAAATATTTTGTTATGCTTAAAGAAAAATAAAAAGTTTTTAAAAGATCTATGCAACCCCCTTTTCTAGATCATTTGTGCTTTTGGAAACTAACAGATGTCTTCATGGAGGTGGCTGATTCAAATAATTTTCCTTAGAGAGTTTTTTAACATTCTTGGTTTGATTTATGAGGTTGACTTTATCAATTTACTTCTTCTTCCATTCAAGGGAAAAGTTCATCCTGCTTATCATTTTCTTGTTCGGTAAAAGCTTGGCTAATTCTCACAAATTTTTTATTAGTAGAGTCAAAAATTATATCATCTACTTAAATTTGTACTAACAATGTTCACATTTCCAAGAAATAGCATAATATTTATTTTCCCTATTAAAATATAGTTTCATATTATGCTTTAACTCTATTTCATAGTAAAGAAAGTTGAATCAACACGATCTAAGGATTGTTCATCTTATAGTCTACTTCTTGAAGATTGTCTTTGAGGGTACACTTTAGACATTCATTTAGGCATACTTTGATCTTCAGATGGTCAATATGAGTAATCAGCTTCCTGGAATCTTTTAATCATGTTGTTGGTGCAAAAGCTATATTAAGTCCTTCTTCTTGAATGTATTCACTTTGCAACCAGCCTAGTTTTGTTTCTTACGATCACACCATCTTCATCCACTTAGTTCCTAAAGAGCCAATTCGTGCCATTTATCTGCCTTGGATTTATTTTGAGAAATGATCTTCAAATAGGAGTATTCATTCCGTGTGGAAGATCTTGGATTGACTTTAGCAGTTGGATCTTCAATGATCTATGTGTTACACTTTGCTTATCTTTTTTTTCTTTGTATGCCTATCCTTGTCCCTTCTTATTTGTGTTCTTTAAGATTGAGTTTTCATGTTGTTAGTTTGTTGATTCGTAGAGAGCAAAGATGTGGAATTATTATTTATGTGATCTCTTCATTAGTCCTACGATTGTTGAGGTAAAGATCATAGAATTAACTTATAATTTTCATCATTTTTCATTTCTACGGTGGATAAGACATTGATCACGAGGATAAGTTTATCTGCTCTTCTTCAATCAATGTTGAAGAGGTAAAGTGTACAGCTGAGAATGCACAGACAATCAAGATTTAATTTCCTTTTGGTCCAAGTTTGTAATATGTTTTCTTGATCATTGAGTTAATGAGAGTCTTGTTTTGAGTGTGGCAAAAGTGTTAAAAACTTTAGCTATAAGACATTCTGTCAATTTGCAATGAAAAGTGTCCTTTTAGATTTAACGAGTGTTATTTTCTTCTCTTCTTTTATACCATTCTGTTGTAGAGTTCTTGGCACAGTGATTTTGATGCATTATATTTTCTTCACAGAGCTCGTTATTCTTTGAGAAGTTAAGCTCTTTTCTTTATGATCATTCTTTAAAGCCTTAATCTCCTTATCATTCTTATTCATAATCAGACTGAAGAATTTGATCAAAGTTGAGTTGATATTATCTTTGGCAATCATAACAAGTATCTATATAAATTTGCAATGATGTGCATTTCTCTCCTCTATGATTAACAGTTGGTATAGCTCAAAAGATATATATACATATGTAGAAATTTCAGGGACCTATTTATTGAAGTTAACTGTCTTCTTTTGAATAATATTTTCTTTAATACTTCCTGCTGACTACTTTGCATGATCTACTCTTTGATGGAGATCGGCTTAGAAAGTTCAGAGACTAGACTTCTTGATGTCCCTCATTTGACCTGATATCTGGCTATTTAGAAAGACTTCTTGATGTCCCTCATCGTATACTTGGTTAATGCTCAATAAATTGTGTTATAATCCTTTAATACAAGCTTCCTTCTTGATTGAGTTGATATCCTCTTTTGAAGCACGATAGAAAAGCTTGATTTCTCATCATATGCATTGAGCATCTATTGTTTGATCGGTGGAGTTTATTTCCTGCATTTAGCTTTAGTTTTGGTACTCATACTTGGTTGATTCCATTAAGGTTAGTTGACATTGGAAACCCATAGATGTTTTAATCTTGGGTTTAAGAACAGAGGATATATATTTTAAAATTACACACAGTAGTAATATTACCAAGATTATAGCATTGTATATGTAGTGCTTGTGTGTAAGTTTGGAAATATTATTAATCTAAACACGTATGGGAAAATTCATTTTCTAGACTTATACAATCTATATTACCATACTGATCTGTAATGTAGAATGAGGATTAGTTCTACAATTATGACCCAATTGATTTGTAGAATGAATTTACTTTACGTTTCTACTTGATTCAGTCGTAGTGTTATCCTTTTCTCAACATCAAGATAAGTACGAGATTAAATGTTCTTCAAAGATGATAATATCAACAAATAAAAATTCATAACAGATATAACACTTATACTTTTGTGTGTGTATGTGTGTGTGTGTGATTTTAGAGTTTAGGTTTACCTTTTTGAAGCATTTTTAGGGTCAACATCTGTCTTGCCTTTTTTTTCTCTTTTCTTCTGGTAAGCCTTTTTTTCCTCTGGTGATTTTAGACATTGGCTCGTTTAAATCAATTCAGTCTCAAAGTCACCTGATGTTATGTCATAATTCTTCATAAATCAAACTTCTTGTAAGCTTGTGGGAACTATTCGATTTAAGCTTAGTGAATTTGATGATCAATGAGAGAATATAGGATTCTTCTTTCTCATTCAATCATTTTGCCCCTTGAAGAATCTTTTTGTTTAGCTTATTTCCTTCTTGCATAGTTTTCTCCTGCTTCAATTTATCTTCTTTGGAGTTCTCTAGTAGGCATCTTAATATATAGATCTATTATTCTGCTTTTCTCTTTTAAATCTGGTGGCTCAAGAAATGTAAAGGATTTTTCCCTTCCAACATGACCTCCCTGTATATATTTATTTTTGGATATCGGATCATTTTTTTGGGAGTCTTCTGTCAATGTAAGATATTGCATTTATTGAGTTTGGCTGAACATAGAATTAAATAGTTGATGATTGTTGAGTTTGTCTGCTGACGTTTGATATTTGACTCTGAATTTGAACATTTAACAATTGATGAGTTAAGTTGCTCTATGATCATAAATATTTTGAACATTTGGTTGGATCTTAGAGCTTTGGAACTCAACGATCGTGGGATGTAAGATGTTCATAGTGTTTTACATAAGAATAGTGCAGGTAGCCTAAGATTTGGTTTTGACATAATTTCATTTACTTCTGGCTTGAGCACATCAATCTTCTCAGCTATTACGTCAATAATTTTTATTTGCCTTTATGTTCCTTTTCAAGAGAGTCTTTGAGTGATTTTTCTGCAGTTTTAAAGATAACAACTTTAATATTCCTTCTTGCGTTCAAAGCTAATACTATCTCTCTTCTCTGGTTACTCTTCAACGAACCGGTTTTCATTAAGTTGTTACAGAGTTATCCTTTAAAAGCTTTATGACTCTCTGGTACTAATTTTCTAGGTATTCAGTTTGATGGATAAAGCGTGCATGATTTTAATGTTGATATCCTTCTTTGAACACGCCTTGTCAGAGACTTTTTGAGAAGTTGAGAAGGATATTGAATCTCTCATTTGAAGTGATAATGGCTTTATTTGTGAAGTCATTTGATTTTGATGAACCAGGAGAGATTGCATGCTTTAAGTATCACCTTTATGCATTCCTAATAGAGTTTTCTAGGCCTTCTCAGTGATTATGTAGTTAAGCACGTCCTTGAATAGTTAATTCTCTAGATCCATGAATAATGCATTCTTTCCTTACTTATCCAAAGTAACTAGCTGCTCCTCTGTGTCTGTTAACTCTAACATAATTTGACAGCCATATTGATAGAATATTTAGTAGATGGAGTCAGTAGTGAATGAGTCATCTAATGCCTCTTAAAACAAACTTATATCAATGACACATATAACTGCAAGCACTTAAACATTTCAGTAAGCAATTTATCTATGTTACATATGAATTTTCATCATTTAAATTCAGACCTGATTTTGTTATGTGTCATGGGATATACTCAAGTGATTAAGCTTCAATCAAGAGTGTCTGTTCTAATACCAATTGTTATTCTCAAATAACACAAAAGTGATCTAGAAGAGGGGTTGAATAGATCATTTTTTTCAAAGAAACTTATTTTTTTATTAAAGCACATTTACCAAATAGTTAAACTATTATGATTATCACAGCGAAAAAGGTAATTTGGTAAAAATCCCTTTCTGATCTAAGAGTTGACAGTTTTGATTTTAAATAGTTATACTGAAAAGTTATTGCAAGATATAGAACATTTATAACAGTCATGATGAAAGCAGTTAAAGAGATAAAATGACACACATAAAATTTTAAGTGGTTCGGAACACAAAAATCTCCTAGTCCACTCTTCTATACTTCTGGCAAGAAATTCACTAAGGATGGGGGATCACTAAGATCTATTACACTAATGAATCACTAAGATTCCTTCAATTCATTTAGACTTGGCAGATGTCACTAAGACAGAGGTCACTAAGAACTCTTCAAATCACTTAGACTTAGTAACAAAGAGGTCATTAAGACCAGTAATCACAAGTAAGATAAGTGATTTGAGAGGTGTTGTTAAGTTGGCGTTAAGTTCTGTTTATCTGATAGAACTTAACAGATGAATGATTTCTCTTTGGCATTGATCTCTGGAGCTATTGGATATATCTTGCTCTTCTGCTCTGACTTGTTTGAAATCCTTCTTCAATCGACCCTCCAAAACCTAAGGTAGTTTTGGGTTAGGATATCATCTTCTCTAGATCAACCTTCTCATTTTCTTTTTCACTTTAAGATTTCAGCAATTGACTTTCTCGTTCACCTCAACTTTCTCTCTATAAATGCAACCTCTTCACTCCCTCACTCTCTTTGAATTTCAAATTAGAGTTTCTATTTATAAAGAGATGTCTGTTGAAACGTCCATTGGAAAGTAGTCGTTACTTCATTTAAAACTCCAATCCTAGAAGATCTCTAATGTTGACATTTATAGATAAGTGTCAGCTTGCTTTCAGCTCTGTCTCATTTTTCAGTATGCTAAAAATGAAAATCACATGGCTAACATCATACTGTCGAAGTATCTACTAGACACAACCTTTTCTGATCTTATTTTGAACTTGGTATGATTAGCAGACGTCTTGAAGTTCTGATCCTTCAAAATATCTCGATGTCAATCCACTATCAGACTTGTCATACTTCGGAATTTTGCCAATCGTAAAATTCCTTGGAGATTATAAAGCGTTTGTCTTGATTAACTGTATGATCTTCATTTGCCTTACGATTGTAGAGTTAACTTTACGATCTTTATCTGTCTTGCGATTGTAGAGTTAACTTTACGATCATACTCAACGATCCTTATTCAGCTCAGCAAGGCGGATGTTAAGCTTTACGATTCATGAGCAGACTCTACGATTTACTTGGTTTAGCAAACTGATGATTGGATTTTATACCTATTTATTTAATACTTTCGACCTTAATAATTTGTGAATTCTTTAGCAATTTATATAGTTTTTATTATGTTTTAATCTTTTTTAGGTTTTATATATCACTTATATATATATATATATATATATTAATGTATTTTATAATAATTGGAATAAGGGCTATGAGTATTAAAGCTTAGAGTTGCCAAACTTTGATTTTCAGTTTTCCATTGACATATATGAAAGTTATAAATATACTTCCTGATAGGATTAAATTATACGATATTTTTATGCCCTAATACTTAGTTTTTATATTTATTGTGTGCTTAAATGTTTAATCATTTAGCTTATTTTGGTTTTAATAGGTTTTATAGGATTTTAGTTAATTTATGTTAATTTAGGTAATTTTATAGTATTTTTATATTTATTTTTATTTATGTGTTTTTATGTATTTTTAGTATTTTAGGTGTTTTATTTATTATTATGTGTTTTTAGGATTTTTAGTAGTTTTATATTATTTTTATATTTTATTTTGTAGGAAAAATAAAGCTTGGGGGCAAATCTGGAAAAACCGCAAAAGTTTGATGGCAGTATGGTAATTAACCAGCGCTGATGGCAAAATCGCAATTAAATCGAAAATGTGGCCGGTGGCATTATCGTAATTTCAGCATTATGGCTTACCGCGCAATGCGCGCGGACTGATGAACGAAGAAGCAACGGAACGACGTCGTTTCAGCAGGAAGAAGAAAACACTTCGCGTAATGCGCCCAAGGTTACGAATCAGCCGCCCGAACCGGACGACGTCGTTTGCTGTCTGGGCGGAAAAGAAAACACGCGTGCCATGCGCGCGGGCGGAAGAGTGGCTGACGTCAGCTTCCGCGTTGACTTGGTCAACTGCCGGTCAAGGACGCGTTTGGCTGGGCAGAATTGGAGCAAAACGAGATTAATTTCGGATTTTTGCTACTTTTTAATTCCAAATTGGATTTTAATTCCAACTAGGGTTAGGATAATAATTATTTTTTTTCTTTTATTTTTAATTGTAAATCCTATTAGGGTTTGGACAAATTAGAGGCCTATAAATAGAGGGCCAAACTCTCTCATTATTCATTGTAAGTTTTTAAGATTTCTTTCTTCTACTTTCTTGGAGAGAGCTTTTCAACTATTGGAGATTATTTTAAAGAATGTCGGGCTAAGTTTTTATTTTCAGTTCTAAAGGGATGTTGAACCTTATTTTTAATTAATGTTTTAATTGAGTTTTATTATATATTCCTTCATGCATGAGATTTATTCTTGATGATCTGTTTTAATTGATTAGATAATATTTATTTGATTAATTTGATTTGGCCAGTTGAATTAATTAAGTTTTTGTCATATGCTAGATTAAGATTTGATATTAAGCAAACGATATTTTATCTGATCATAGGTAGCAATTAATAATATTTAATTGCGGTCAAACTTTTGAATATTATTATGGTTATCAAGATGGCAAGTTAAATGGTCCGCGATGTTGAGATTGTTGCTTGGAATAATCTAATTCTCTAATTTTTAATGCAACTATTATATTAAATCTAGACTGATAGTTCTGGGTTGTATGATAGTTAGGGTCTTTTGTGAGCGATTGCTGCATTAGATTTATAATTTAAGGAGGATTTCGGGTAGCTTGGCGATTGTCAGTTATCTAGGATTATTAATTTCAATTGAAGGAAGAGATAATAATAACTTGATTAATTTGTTGATTAAAAGCAGGGGATACTGAACTAAGGAACTGAAGTTTGTTTTAATTGATTTTTCTCACATTTATTATTTATTATTTAGTTTTATTTGTTTGAATTTTAATTAGTTAACTAATAATTCCAAACCCCCCATTTAATTAGATATTTTTGAAAACATTAGATTTATTAAAACAATTCACTCTCTGTGGGTTCGACTCTTACTTTCACTACTAATTAATATTAAGTAAGATTTTATTTTTGGTTGCTTGCGACAACATCCCAAATTTTGGCGCCGTTGCCGGGAAGTGTTATTTCTTTTATTTATCTTTGTTTTCTTTAATTAACTTTTAATTTATTTATTTTTCTTTATTTTGTAATGTATGACCCGATCCTCTCAATTTGGTGAATTGAATTTTGATCCAGAGATCAAGAGAACTGCAAGAAGGTTAAGAATAGAGACTCGTCAAGCTAAAAGAACAGTTGAGGACCAAGCTTTCATATCATCACCAGGCCTCAACGTTGCACTTGAACTCTATTCCAATAGTTCCCCTAGCGATTCCGAAGAGGAGAAGATGGATGTCAATCATAACAACAGCAGGACTTTAAAGGAGTTGGCTGCTCCTAATTTAAATCAACAGCCATTGTGTATTGAGTATCCTACTTTAGACGCTTCTTTTGAACTTAAATCTGGACTAATTCATCTTTTGCCTACTTTTCGTGGTCTTACAGGTGAAGATCCATACAAGCATCTAAAGGAGTTCCATGTGGTATGTTCAACCATGAAACCACAAGGAGTCAATGAGGAGCACATCAAGCTGAGAGCATTCCCTTTCTCCTTAGCAGACCTAGCAAAGGATTGGCTGTACTTTCTCCCTTCAGGTTCAATACAATCATGGAGTGACATGCAAAGGCTATTCTTAGAGAAATACTTTCCTGCTTCAAGAGTTGCCAACATAAGGAAGAAGATATGCGCCATCCGACAGTACAATGGAGAGACTCTATACGAGTATTGGGAAAGGTTCAAGAAGCTATGCTCAAGTTGTCCACTACACCAAATCGATGAACAACATCTTATCCAATATTTTTATGAGGGATTATTGTCAATGGATAGATGTATGATCGATGCTGCAAGTGGTGGAGCACTAGTTGACAAGACTCCCGACGCTGCAAAGAACTTAATTGCAAATATGGCAGCTAACTCACAGCAGTATGGAACTAGGGTGGATCACTCACCGAAGAGGGTCAATGAGGTGAACACAGGCAATATTGAGCAAAAATTGTCAGATTTAACTGCTTTAGTTTTAAAGATGTCCACGGAAAATACACCTGTTGCAAAGACTTGTGGGATTTGTTTGTCATCGGATCATGTTACAGATGCTTGCCCCACTTTACAAGAGGATGACACCACACAACAAGCCAACGCAGTAGGGAACTTCCAAGGACAACCTCAACGCCGATATGATCCCTATTCTAACACATACAATCCAGGATGGAGGGATCATCCCAATCTGAGCTACGGAGGAAATAGACCACCACCACCGCAACAAAATGCCTTTCCGAATAGGCAGCAAGGTTTCCAACCATCTCAACAACAGTACCCACCTCGACAAGTAACACCTGCAAATTCTGGGACATCTTTGGAGAATATGTTCAAAGCCTTTATGAACCAAACCCAACAGTTTCAACAAGATACAATGGCTTCCATTCACAATCTAGAGAGTCAGATAAGTCAGTTGGCTACAACCGTTGGTCAATTGGATTCTCAAGGCTCAGGAAAGTTACCTTCACAAACCATTATAAATCCTAGAGAAAATGCAAGTGCTATTACGTTAAGGAGTGGAACGCAGTTGGACACACCAAGGGCCACTGTTGAATTTGATGAGGATAAGGCTAAGGAAGAAGCAGAAATTTCAAAGGTAATCTCTAACCCTCCTATTCAACTTAAGTCTAATCTTTTACCTTTTCCTCCCAGGAATCTTAGAACTTCAAAGAAAGATGAGTGAGATAAGGAGATTCTAGAGACCTTTAGGAAGGTAGAAGTGAACATTCCTCTATTAGACGCAATCAAGCAAGTTCCAAGGTATGCCAAATTTTTGAAAGAATTATCCACTAATAAGAGGAAATTAAAAGACGATGAAAAAGTGACGGTAGGAGAAAACATGTCAGCGGTCCTCCAAAGAAAGATGCCCCCTAAATGTAAGGATCCAGGTATGTTCACAATTCCATGCAAAATAGGTAATACCAGATTTGAGAAAGCCATGCTAGATTTAGGAGCTTCAATCAATGTCATGCCATTATCTATTTATGCTTCTTTAAATCTAGGACCTTTGAAAAATACTGGTGTTATTATTCAATTGGCTGACCGTACTAACACTTATCCCGAAGGGGTAATTGAGGATGCGTTGGTGCAGGTTAATGAGCTTATATTTCCTGCAGATTTTTACATCGTGGATATGGAAGATGATACATCTCCAAATCCCGCCCATATACTGTTAGGGAGGCCATTTTTTAAGACAGCAAGAACCATGATTGATGTGCACAATGGAACCTTGACCATGGAGTTCGATGGCGAGAAAATTCAGTTCAATATCTATAAGGCCATGAGGTATCCTAGTGATGTCAATTCTGTTTTTGCTATTAACGTCATTAATTCATTAGTGGAGGATTCATTCGATCAAGTGCATAAGGATAGCTTGGAGGTTGCCATCACAAAGAGTTTGGAGGTGAACCAAAAGGAGGAGATTGAGCGCACACAAGAATTGAAAGAGACAATAGCTGCCTTGCATTCATTGCCTAAAATTTCAGCTAAGTATGCAGTTTCATCTATTCAATTACCTGTAACTCATCAAAAACTGTTACCTTCTGTTGTGCAGGCACCCACATTAGAATTGAAGCCGTTGCCGACACATTTGAAGTATGCATACCTAGGGAAGGAGGACACCCTGCCAGTGATCATTGCCAACAATCTAACCAAGGTTCAAGAAGATAAACTGCTTCGCGTCTTGAGGGACCACATCACAGTCTTTGGTTGGACTATCACAGACATCAAAGGCATAAGCCCGGCTGTGTGTATGCATCAGATACTTTTGGAGGAAGGAGCTAAACCAAAAAGAGAGGCTCAAAGGAGATTGAATCCACCCATGATGGAGGTAGTGAAAAAAGAGGTGATCAAATTGCTCGATGCAGCTATTATCTATTTTATCTCTGATAGTCAATGGGTAAGTCTAGTACAGGTAGTTCCAAAGAAATCTGGTATAACTGTTGTTAAGAATGATAATAATGAGTTAGTGCCCACACGAATGCAAACAAGGTGGAGAGTGTGTATCGATTATAGGAAATTAAATGCTATAACTAGAAATGATCACTTCCCTCTCCCCTTTATTGATCAAATGTTGGAAAGATTAGCTGGTCACACTTATTATTGCTTTTTAGATGGTTTTTCAGGTTATAACCAAATTGTGATAGCACCAGAAGACCAAGAAAAGACCACTTTCACATGTCCATTCGGTACATTTGCCTATCGAAAGATGTCTTTTGGATTGTGCAATGCACCAGGTACTTTCCAAAGATGTATAATGAGTCTATTTTCTGATCTTCTTGAGAAATGTATTGAAGTTTTTATGGATAATTTCACAATTCATGGTGATTCTTTGGATGCATGCTTAGATAATTTAACTCGTGTACTCGACAGATGTTTAGAAACTAATTTTGTTCTTAATTGGGAAAAATGTCATTTTATGGTAGAACAAGGTATAGTACTTGGTCATGTAGTCTCAGCTAGAGGATTAGACGTCGATAGAGCTAAGATAGACATTATTTCTGCTTTGCCTTATCCTGCCAGTGTGCAGGAGATCCGTTCTTTTCTTGGTCATGCAGGATTCTATCGTAGATTTATCAAGGACTTCTCAAAGATAGCCCTACTGCAGTGCGAATTACTGAAAAAATATGTGCAATTCCAATTCAATGACGATTGCAAGGAGGCGTTTAACAAGTTGAAGAAATTATTAACCTCTGCACCAGTCATACAACCACCAGATTGGAGTTTGCCATTTGAGATCATGTGTGATGCTAGCAACTATACCGTAGGAGCTGTCTTGGGCCAACGAGTGAACAAAGTTGTGCATGCCATCTACTATGCTTCCCGAACTTTGAACGCTGCTCAGATTAACTACTCAACAACGGAAAAAAAATTACTCTCTGTTATTTTTTCTTTAGAAAAATTCAGATCTTATCTTCTTGGCACTAAAGTTGTAGTTTATTCTGACCATGCAGCTCTCAGGTACCTGTTAACCAAGAAGGATTCAAAATCGAGGATTATTAGATGGATCCTACTGCTCCAAGAATTCGACTTGGAAATCAAAGATAAGAAAGGAACAGAAAACTTGGTGGCAGACCATTTGAGCAGGCTGATTAAGGAGGAAGACTCTCTACCATTACAGGATTCTTTTCCAGACGAACATCTCCTTTCCATTGAACATTCGGTACCCTGGTATGCAAATCTCGTTAACTATTTGGTTAGTGCTTACATGCCTAGTGAGTTTTCTAAACTCCAAAAAGAAAAGCTAAAACGAGATGCGAAATATTATGTGTGGGATGATCCGTACTTGTGGAAATTTTGTTCTGATCAGGTAATTAGAAGGTGTGTGCCTGATAGTGAGTTTTTGTCTATTCTTACTTTCTGTCACTCTTATGCTTGTGGAGGACACTTTGGACCTAAAAGAACAGCCCATAAAATTTTAGAATCTGGTTTCTTTTGGCCAACTATTTTTAAAGACTCTTATCTGTTTTGTAAATCATGTGCAAATTGTCAAAGGACAGGAAATATATCAAGTAGAAATCAAATGCCTCAAAATCCTATCTTAATTGTTGAAATTTTTGATGTTTGGGGTATTGATTTTATGGGACCATTTCCTGCTTCTTATGGTAATGTTTACATTCTTTTGGCTGTTGACTATGTTTC
This sequence comes from Hedera helix, assembly GCA_947179155.2. NCBI lineage: Eukaryota > Viridiplantae > Streptophyta > Magnoliopsida > Apiales > Araliaceae > Hedera > Hedera helix. The sequence goes on along the minus strand of OX359285.1, from coordinate 5,062,365 downwards.
AAAATGGGTGGAAGCTAAAGCCACTAGGACTGACGATTCTAAAGTTGTTGCAGATTTTATTAAGTCGTTCTTTGTCAGGTTTGGAACTCCAAGGGCTATTATCAGTGACAAATGAACTCATTTCTGCAATAGGATGCTAGCGGCTCTGTTTAAGAAGTACAATGTTATACATAGAGTCTCTACAGCCTATCACCCACAAAGCAATGGCCAAGCTGAAGTGTCCAACCGTGAAGTCAAGTCCATTTTAGAGAAGGTTATCAAACCAAATAGAAAAGATTAGAGTCTGAAACTGGAAGATGCACTATGGGCGTATAGGACAGCATTTAAAACTCCTATAGGGATGTCACCCTACAGGATTGTGTTCGGCAAGCCATGTCATCTGCCAGTGGAACTAGAACACAAAGTTTTTTGGGCGATCAAGCAGTGCAATATGAGCCTAGATCAAGCAGGAGAGCACAGGAAATTGCAGTTACAAGAGCTTGAAGAACTCCGAAATGAAGCATATGAAAGCTCAAAATTGTATAAAGAAAAGACAAAGGCATTCCACGATAAGAAAATTTTAAGGAAAACCTTTACAGTGGGTCAACAAGTTCTCTTATACAATTCCTGATTGAAATTATTTCCAGGTAAACTTCGTTCTCGATGGGAAGGTCCATTTATTGTTGTTAATATTTTTCCTCATGGTGCAGTAGAAATCCATAATCCGAGTACTGGAAAAATATTCAAAGTGAACGGCCATCGACTCAAACCATTCTATGACGGTCATCAAGTGGAAAACATGGAGATCCTGACGTTGACGGATCCAGTTTACCAAGATTGAGAGCGGAACGTGGTCGAGCCAATGACAATAAACAAAGGCGCTTCTTGGGAGGCAACCCAAGATATCAGATTTGCTTTTCTTTTCCCTTTTTATTTTTATATTTATTTGTGTCTGTTTCTTTGCATTTTTACTTTACATTGGGGACAATGTAAATTTTAAGTGTGGGGGAAGGGTTTTAGGATATTTGTTTTATTTTTAGGAAATTTTTGGTTTTAGGATATTTGTTTTATTTTTAGGAAATTTTAAAAAAAATTGAAAAATTTTGTTTCATTTTTAGGGAATTTTTAAAAAAAATTTAAATTTTGGAATTTTGTGGGTAAATTCACTTCAAACCCTCACGAGACAAAACTCGTCCACTTGGGATAACCTTGGGGTTTAAAGGCTTATTGCGCGTGCTAAGTGTAACCGTGTTACCTATGAAAATGGGGTATTTTTTTTTTTTTTAGGATGTGTCACTTGAGCAATGAATTAATTGAATTTTAAATTTTTAGCCAATGATAAAATTTTGCTTTTTATTTAATAACTCTTGAAAAAAAATGATAAATTTTTGCTTAGTTTGAATTTTTGACTTTTTATTAATTATTACTTTGTTTGAGATTCTTCAAAATTTTTATGCACGTATATCCATTTGTTTGAGCTAGTTTTAATTTAGAGAAAGTTTAAATGGTTATATGCTTATGAAAGATATTTTTGAGCTCTATATCTTATTTGATCATTATTTGAAGTGAAATATAAGAGAAAATGTAATTTGGAGGAGATGATTTAAGTAATTTTTCTAGGATTATTATTGAATAAGAAAAAAATCTTGCGATGGGTTGAGATAGAGCGTAAAACGCACTCACTCATAAACACATGAAAAAGCGAGATGGAACGTAAAACGCACTCGCTGGTGAGATGGAGCATAAAATGCACTCACCGTGAAAAAAAATGGTGAAAAAAAAATGAAGAAAGAAAGAAAATGGGATAGAGCATAAAATACACCCATTATAAGGAAAAAAAAGAAAAAATATTTGAAAGAAAAAATTGATAATCCTAGTATGCTTCATTGATTAAAAACCTTTTGATCTTCTGATTTATATTTGTCTGTATTAGTTGAAAGTGATGAGAAAAATAAGTATTTTGAGTTTTGTTGTATGTCTTTTATAAGGTAATTAATAACCTAAACTTATCCGAGTTTAATTAGTTTGATACATTTGGATTCACACACACACAAAAGATCTTGAGTAAAGTAATATTAATAAATATGTTAAAGTTCTAGATTTTGCATGGTTTTGAAACTTTGTTTGAGTTATCATTTAAAAAATCTTTGAGGCTGATGTTGAAATTTATATTGATCTGTTGCTCAAGTAAGTTGTTTAGTTATTAGTTTTAATTTTATTTTTGTTTTGCCCGAGGACGAGCAAAAGCTAAGTGTGGGGGTATTTGATAGGATTAAATTATACGATATTTTTATGTCCTAATACTTAGTTTTTATATTTATTGTGTGCTTAAATGTTTAATTATTTAGCTTATTTTGGTTTTAATAGGTTTTATAGGATTTTAGTTAATTTATGTTAATTTAGGTAATTTTATAGTATTTTTATATTTATTTTTATTTATGTGTTTTTATGTATTTTTAGTATTTTAGGTGTTTTATTTATTATTATGTGTTTTTAGGATTTTTAGTATTTTTATATTATTTTTATATTTTATTTTGTAGGAAAAATAAAGCTTGGGGGCAAATCTGGAAAAACCGCAAAAGTTTGATGGCAGTATGGTAATTAACCAGCGCTGATGGCAAAATCGTAATTAAATCAAAAATGTGACCGGTGGCATTATCGTAATTTCAACATTATGGCTTACCGCGCAATGCGCGCGGACTGATGAACGAAGAAGCAACGGAACGACGCTGTTTCAGCAGGAAGAAGAAAACACTTCGCGTAATGCGCGCAAGGTTACGAATCAGCCACCCGAACCGGACGACGTCGTTTGTTGTCTGGGCGGAAAAGAAAACACGCGTGCCATGCGCGCGGGCGGAAGAGAGGCTGACGTCAGCTTCCGCGTTGACTTGGTCAACTGCCGGTCAAGGACGCGTTTGGCTGGGCAGAATTGGAGCAAAACGAGATTAATTTCGGATTTTTGCTACTTTTTGATTCCAAATTGGATTTTAATTCCAACTAGGGTTAGGATAATAATTATTTTTTTTTCTTTTATTTTTAATTGTAAATCCTATTAGGGTTTGGACAAATTAGAGGCCTATAAATAGAGGGCCAAGCTCTCTCATTATTCATTGTAAGTTTTTAGGATTTCTTTCTTCTACTTTCTTGGAGAGAGCTTTTCAACTATTGGAGATTATTTTGAAGAATGTCGGGCTAAGTTTTTATTTTCAGTTCTAAAGGGATGTTGAACCTTATTTTTAATTAATGTTTTAATTGAGTTTTATTATATATTCCTTCATGCATGAGATTTATTCTTGATAATCTGTTTTAATTGATTATATAATATTTATTTGATTAATTTGATTTGGCCAGTTGAATTAATTAAGTTTTTGTCATATGCTAGATTAAGATTTGATATTAAGCAAACGATATTTTATCTGATCATAGGTAGCAATTAATAATATTTAATTGTGGTCAAACTTTTGAATATTATTATGGTTATCAAGATGGCAAGTTAAATGGTCCGCGATGTTGAGATTGTTGCTTGGAATAATCTAATTCTCTAATTTTTAATGCAACTATTATATTAAATCTAGACTGATAGTTCTAGGTTGTATGATAGTTAGGGTCTTTTGTGAGCGATTGCTGCATTAGATTTATAATTTAAGGAGGATTTCGGGTAGCTTGGCGATTGTCTGTTATCTAGGATTATTAATTTCAATTGAAGGAAGAGATAATAATAACTTGATTAATTTGTTGATTAAAAGAAGGGGATACTGAACTAAGGAACTGAAGTTTGTTTTAATTGATTTTTCTCACATTTATTATTTATTATTTAGTTTTATTTGTTTGAATTTTAATTAGTTAACTAATAATTCCAAACCCCCATTTAATTGGATATTTTTGAAAACATTAGATTTATTAAAACAATTCACTCTCTGTGGGTTCGACTCTTACTTTCACTACTACATTAATATTTTTCAAAGTAAGATTTTATTTTTGGCTGCTTGCGACAGCATCCCACTTCTCATCTTTCTGAAACATCTTTAATCATCTCAATCGGAGTTCGGACGAGAGAGATATGACCAAAACACTAAAGGAGGTCAAACCAGAAAATATTGGCATAACTTGAAAATGTGTCTAAGCACCTAAACGCCCTAAAATACAAAGCAACAAGCGTTTAAGCACCCAAGATCGATTTCAGACAGACTTAAAAATGTGTCCAGGCACCCCAAAATACAAAGGAACAGACACCTAGGCGCCCAAGGTCGATTTCAGGCAGACTTCAGCATTAAATTGACCAAATGTTGCCTAAACTTCATAATTTCATTTCTTCTTCTTTGGGAGATTGCTAGAGGTGATTTTGGAGGTCAAGAGAAGATGAAAGGCACCTTCCATGGTTGCTAGGAATAGTATTCAACATTAATTGGAAGCTATTGATTGAAGGGAGTTTTGAGTTTTCTTCTCTTTTCTCTTTCTCTATTTATGTATTCCATTCATGTTGGTTTATTTTTGGAATGAAGTTGGACTATAAATCCAATGAACGGTACCAAAAACTTGTTGGTCGAAATCGGAACTGTTTATTTATATTTTATTTATTAGTTAAATTTCGATCTCAAATTCATGTGAATGAATAACGTTCAAGCATACATGGTCAACAAAAAATAAAATGAAAGTACAGTATCGATCCTACGAAGAATTAGTTCTAACGATTTTCCAAATATTGAGCCTATCAAGTCAATCTTAGTTAAACGGTTGATTGAATGGCAGGAAAAAAATGTAACTATGCAATTAACAATTAAACTACGAAAGCAATAAAGATAGATGAACCTATGATTACAGTTTCTCCCAATACTTCATTTAAATCTCCTAACTCTCCCTATTTGGTCTTACGGTCACGATGACTTGTTAACCGAAAATACAATAGTATTTACATGCCTCTTTTAAAGGACATATAAATATACCAAATCCAAACTTATCTCATTAGATAGAATTCAGACAATGACACCCAAGCTAAGCATTTCACTATATGTCTATGAGAAATAGCAAAATAATGATTTGAAGTACAAATTCTCACATTGGTTATATGTGGCACATAGGTATATGTCTATCCTACGCAGAAATTATGCATACACTCCTAAGAACACATAACACAACACATGTTGTCACATTCGGGTCAAAACATTATAATGCATTTTCCAATTTCATATAGGTAACCAAACTAACCACTTGGCTAAGCAATTAAACATGAAAAACTAAATGTGATGATTCAATTCATATGGTGTCATCCAATAGTTAACAAGCCATAGCCAACGAAGCATAAAAATATACAAAATACAAGACAAACTTCACTTGGACATTTTGTCGAATACTTGGTGTGCACAATAAAATTCTTCTTTCAAAGAACACAAAAATGTAACAACAACCAAATAAGAGAGAGAGAGAGAGAGATTGAACTACGTACTAGATACCCAACACAATCATAAATTTCATGCTTAAACCAAAGCAATTGAGTAAAACCACATCAAACATGCATACAACATATACATAATTAAATGAGATCAAAACACAATTCATCATAGCTAAAACATGTTATAGATTCAATACCCAACATAGATACAAGATTAATGGATAGATATTAATCCATTTATTGGATTTATAATCCAACTTCGTTCCAAAAATAAATCAACTTCAATGGAATACATAAATAGAGAAAGAGAAAAAGAGAAGAAAACTCAAAACTCCCCTCAATCAATAACTTATAATTGATGTTGAATACTATTCCTAGCAACCATGGAAGGTGTCTTTCATCTTCTCTTAACCTCCAAAATCACCTCTAGCAACCTCCCAAAAAAGAAGAAATGAAATTATGAAGTTTGGGCAATATTTGGTCAATTTAATGCTGAAGTTTGCCTGAAATCAACCTTGGGCGCCTAGGCGCCTATTCCTTTGTATTTTAGGGCACCTGGACACATTTTCAAGTTCTACCAATATTTTATGGTTCAACCTCTTTCAGTGTTTTGGTCATATCTCTCTCGTTCAAACTCTAATTGAGAGGATTCAAGATGTTTTAGAAAGCAGAGAAGTATATCTACAACTTTCATGTTGGACAAAATAAGAGATTATGGCTGGATCAATGTCTAAATTGGCCATGAAGTGGCTACAATGTCAATAGCACACTGAAAATCAAAATTTGACAACTCTAAGCTTTGATACTCATAGCCCTTATTCTAATTATTGTAAAATACATCAAAAATATATATAAGCAATATATAAAATCTAAACAAGATTAAAACACAATAAAAACTAAATAAATTGCTAAAAAATTAACAAATTATCAAGGTCGAAAGTATTAAATAAATAGGTATAAAAACCAATCATCAAATACCCCCAAACTTAAATATTTGTTTGTCCTTAAGCAACACAAAGATAAACTATATAAAAAAACAAATAACACTAACTCGAGAAATGAATCAATATGAAAAACATAATGGCATCACAGATTATTCAAATGATAACTACAAGAAAATTTTAAAATATCGCAAAGTCTAGAATTTTAACCTATACATTAGTTATACATTACTCATGATCCGCAAAGTGTGTGTGTGAACCATTTCCAATGAAATAATTATACCTCAATTGAGCTTAAGTGACCACATTACTTTATTGAAAGAAAAACAATAACTCCCGAACTTGTTCTCACATTACTCGCCCTAAAATTGCAGGTCAGTGCATTTTACGCTCCTTCTCACCTAATCACGTGTTTATGGATGAGTGCGCTCCATTAAAATCCACCACATGATTACCATTTAAATTATTTTATTTTTCTTATTTTATTTTTATTTCAGAGGTGAGTGCGTTTTACGCTCTATCTCACCTAAGCATATGTTTATGAATGGGTGTGTTTTACACTCCATCTCACTCACCACATGGTTTACAATTCAAATGAGGGTATTTCGCTTCAAGTGATGTTTAAACGTGTTCTAGAGTTTAGTGATTACTTTCACAAGCATTCGGTCATATAAGCATTCTCTAAGCATTAAACTAGCCTATTTCAATGGATATGTGCTCAACATGTAAGGGATCATAAGCAATGTAAAAATCAACAAAAAGTCAAGCACCCAGACTAAGCAACGTCAATCCATTTTCTACGAGTTATAATAAGAACAATCAATAGTTCAATCCTCGATTATAGTTTATAATCACATCAGCAACGCTCAAGAACACGAACTATTATATAATCTGCATTTCACCGTACGATCTTGGAGCAAACTTTTTGATTTTATAATTTTCTCTACAAACTCTGAATTTTTTCTATGATCTTTATGTACTCTACAATCTTTTCAGTCTTTGATTGTGGAGTGTATCTTTCAATTCAGTCTGCTCAAAGATTCTTAAGCTCTACGATCTTGCATTCTACTATTTGATTTTGAATTTACTGGACAAGCTTAGTTCATCTCCTGATAACCAAGTCTTATGCTTTTGTAAACTTGGGTTTCGGTTTTTCTCAAGTTCATTATCTTCTTCTTGATCAACTCCCCTTTATTCAGACACTTGTTGTATACAAGATTATAGATTTTACTTTGTCTTTGTTCAATGCATTTCTTCTGTTGTAGTGGATATCACATGTCCTCTTCTTTTGATAACTAGGTCGTTGTTGAATAATACTTTATTCCTTATCTTCTTTGGTTGGTTTACCTCAGACAACTTCTTGTTATATAACTTTTGATGAGGACATCCCAATTATGTGTCGTAGTCTATCTCTTAGTGCCATTGACATTCTAATTTTTGATATGTAGCACTGATGCAACTCAATAATGATATAACTCTGCGTTCTAAAGTAGCTTAATAATATTAAGTGACTCATGTGAGGACCCGAATTTCAAGATTTCTTTAATAATATTAAATGAGAAATTAATTGATAAAATTATCAAGATTGTTTAAATTAGTTATTATTTTATGTGATTTAAGGTATTTGATGAGATTTAATTAGTAAATTAAATCTGTGCAGAGATTTTTATAAATGGTATTGAATTAAAATAGTTAAAAAGTAAATAAATTATTTTAAAACAATTTATTAAGAATAAGAGAAAATTTAGGTAAAGGTACAATAAATTGTACAATTAAGTTATTGTGGAAATACAGTAATTATAATTTTAAATGAGGTTATGTGATAATGTGAAAGGGATGAATTAAATAGGTATATATATATATATATATATATATATATATATATATATATATATATATATATATATATATATATACATTTTTGTATATAAATGTATATGTTAAGTGAGAAATATAAATGTTATTAATTATGGAAATTAAGGGATTAATAATTAAATTAATCCAATTTTAAATAAAAAGCGAATGAGGAAGTTAATAAAATTGTAATTATTGATTTTTGATTTAATTAAGAATTATGGTGAAAATTTAGAAATTGATTGAGAAGAAATGTAATTATATAAATTATATAATAATAAATTATATAATTTATATAAGAAAATTTAAAGTGATGTTTAAAGGAAATTATAATTATATAAATTATATAAGGATAATTGTATAATTTATATAAGAGTATTAGAATAATGAGAGAGTTAATAAATGTGAAATTATTGATTAATTGATAATTATGGAGGAATTTAAGAAATTATTTAAGAAAGGAGAATATAAATATATAAATTATATAATATTAAATTATATAATTTATATATAAAGAAATTATTGTAAATATTAAAGAAATTGAATAATAAATAAGAAAAATGAATGTTTTAAGTTATTAAAAATTATATTTATGTATAATGGAATTATTATGATTTTTATGAAAGATAATATTTCGAAAACGTGAACATGTTAATATAACATGTTGTCCAAGTAACGAAGTGAAAAATTATGAAAAATATCTTTCATATGTTATATGAATTATTTGATGATTTTTGGAGGTATAAATTACCTCATATAATTAAATGCATGACGTTATGCGTGTACAAAATTTGTCATGTAAAGTACCCAAAAAGGGTGTTAATATTATTCATAAATCATATTATGAATTTTGGTAAATTAAAATAAATATTTTGTATTTATTATATAAAATATTTATTACACAAAATAACTATGTAATGTATTAAAATTTGAAACTATGGCATGAAATTTTTCGGAATCTTCCAAGTTGGCTGCGTGAGAGAGAGGCGGTGGAACCAAAGTTTGCTATAAAATTTGATTAACTTGTTTGGTATATAAAAAGCCAACAAAAAGGAAAAAGAAAAGAAAAGAAAAGAGAAATAATAACAAAACTCTCTCTCTTTTCTTCTTCTACCGTCCGAATCCACCACCGCCACCCATGAACACCATCTCCACCAAGAGAGGAGTAAATTATGGTGCCATCAAGAGGAGCAACGAGTCTTATAGGAAGGATTTCAAGGCTCTTTGGAAGGTATATATCATTTATGGTGATTTATTTTAGTATTTTGATAGTTAAATAATTTTGTGGAAAAATAGGAAATAATTAGTATAATTAATTCAAAATAATTTTTGGATGAAGATATGTAAATTATATGATTTTTGGAATGTTTGTGTTGCTGAAATAATGATCAAAAATGGAGTTATGTTGTAAAGTTGACATATTGTTAACTGAGGAAAGAAGGAAGAAGAAAAAGGGTGCCCGCGCATTGCGCGGGCCGGTTTTTATTTTTTCCGCGGAAAGGCTCAAAACGACGTCGTTTTGGGACGCGGAAGGGGGGCAGGTCGCGCCATACGCGGCTGACATTCACAGCCACACCAAACGACGTCGTTCGGTGTGGGCAGAACTGGGAAGTGGAGGTCGCGCCATGTACGGCCGAGTCTTTTGCCGAAACGACTGTTTTGCCCCTGATCTTTTTACCTAATACCCAGCGTGTCCCTTAACGCGCCGAAATTACAAAAATACCCCGAATCTTTTCTGTTAATACCGAATGAGTCCCTAAAGTCGGGATAATTACGGAAATACCCCTGGACTTTCCGAAAAATTCCGGTTATGTCCCTAAGGGCGCGGAAATTACCAAATTGCCCCCAGAATTGATTTTAATTGAAATAAATGTTTAAAAATTGTTTAAAAATTATAGAAAAATACTAAAAATATAGAAATGATGTTTGGGCATTAAATTTAATATTTTTGTAAAAATATTAAATATTGTATATTAATATTTAAATGTTTAAATATTAATCTAATAAGGTTATAATTTAGAAAATGTTTAAATAAAATTTGCGGGCAACCAAATATGCTAAATTTTATCCGGTGAGCCAGGTTGTCCATAGGGAATGTATTTAATATCAAGTTAAAGTAACTTATTAAGGAACAAGGTTAATATAATTAACCATATAAATTAATAATTGGCCCAGAGTTGATATTAATTAAGTAAATTAATATCATAAAGAGATAAATAATTATTATTTGATTATTTTATGAGCATAGGTTGGTGGAGTTAAGGGTTTGAGCTAACAATTTAAATAACTGGACGTCAGGCAAGTTCTTCAGTTCTTTAATGTTAATTATTGCATGTTATGATATGTAAATACTTGTTTAAATGCATATAAATTATTTGTTATATGATATGTGGATAATATGACAACTACGTGTACTTTGTGCAATGATGTGGGCTATAATAAAAGCACAAGCACATGATGTATGACAGACAC